>MU685290.1:0-10378 GCA_026770625.1 Nicotiana glauca | reverse complement strand
CCCTTCCTCGATTCGGGATTCAAACCGGTGACTTGGGACACCATAAATCTCCCAAGTGGCGACTCTGAATCTTAAATAAAAACGAATCCCGTTTCGATTGTCCTTAAATTGAAAAAACTCCTTTCTTTATTATATCCCTTCCCGGGGCATAGTAAAAGCCGATAAGCTTTTCAGAAAAAGGAGGTGTGACAGCTCTGGCGACTCTACTAGGGACATGTCACGACCCTAGTTCACCAATTGTGAACACGTCATGACGGCACCCAATCTTCGCGACTAGGTAAGACTAACGCATTGCGGGATTTTTAACAACCTTTACGAAAGCAATAAGACTAATACAGAATAATATAAGAAAATATAATAAGTGCCGCCTCGCACGTACACTTCAACTCAAAACACTAAAAACAACCTCCAAGATCATGGAACTCACGGGTAACACAGGCTAAAGGACATAAACTATGGCTCTATCATCCAGAAATGTCTACACTACCGAAACAAAAGAAATGAAACTACTATCTATGAGGAGTAGAAGTAGACTCCTCGAATCTGCGGACGCGGCAGATGCATACCTCAAGTCTCCTAACGCAGCTCTGAAATCACCGATAATGCGCTCGGTCCGAAGTACCTGGATCTGCACAACAAAGTGTACAAAAGAGTAGCATGAGTACACCACAGCGGTACTCAGTAAGTTCCAAGCCTAACCTCGGTTGGGTAGTGACGAGGAAAGGTCAGGGCCCTACTAAGACTGAAAAGAATAAAATAGCAAGAGATTAACAGTATCGAATTCTGATGAAAACTAATGAACACAACGAAGTGATAAGACAGATCAATGAAATATAATACTGCAAGACAGAACAGAAACACAAAGTAAATACAGCAATATTACAAGAATACCGATGAGAGTCTCCCAGGATACCGTCATGTAGCCCTTTTTCTCAGCTGTCCAATGGAACTTCTCGTGATACCGTCCCGTAGTCCATATCTCATATCAATATCAAAGAATCTCCCGGGATACCGTCCCGTAATCCAATCATCAGTGTGCAGGGGGATCTCCCGGGATACCGTCCCGTAGTCCCAAAAATAAAAGTGCAGGGGGATCTCCCGTATACCGTCCCGTAGTCCCAAAATAAAAGTGCAGGGGGATCTCCGGGGAATCAAACCCGTAGTCCCAAAATAAATAAACAAGGGGGAACTCCCGGAATCCCGCATCCGTAGTCCCAATATAAATGCGCAACCAACATCAGAGAAATATTCAGAAATTAAAGTACAACAATACAAGGCATCAAGGGATACTGGCCTAACATGCTCCACGTAATCACAGATAAGACAATTTTAATAAACAGGCAGCTTGAATCAATTAAACATGCTCTTCTACACTAGTACAGGCTATAGAAGCAAGTAAAGTAAGGCAAACATAAAAGAGAATCCAAATCAAGTAATTAAGTAAAAATCTGGGTTTCAACAATTTGCTCAAGTACGCGCTCGTCACCTCACGTACAAGGCATTCAATTATCAATTATCACATCCTAAGGGATGAAGTCCCCCAGAAAAAGTTAGGCAAGCCACATACCTCGAACCGGTACGAAACCGCTAAGAAACAATGCCCTTGCCACGAGTATCCAACTCCGAGTGGCCCAAATCTATTCAAACCAATTACATATTGTAAATAACATCGCAAGTAGCTAATTACATTGTCAAAATTAAAGCTAAGTCACAAAAATAGGTAAAATGACCCAAATGACCCTCCAGCCAACGTCTCGGAATCGAAATATTTTTACATTTTCAGAACCCTCGTACTCTCACGAGTCTAACCATATAAAAATTGCCCAAATCGGAGGTCAAATGCCCCTTCAAATCGTCACTATTAGGTCTAAGGATTTTACCCCAAGTTTCATTCAAATCCGAAATTACAGGTTGAATTTGAGGTTAGATTAGTGGGTATAAATCATAAGAGAGTAAGGAATCGTTTCCCAATAGTTGCCTCTGAAAAACCCTCGAAAAATCTCCCAAAATCGAGCTCTCTAGCTTGAGTTTTTGTAAAAATGGAAGAACCCTCGTTTTTGAGAAGTTATATTCTGCCCAGTGATTTAATTCAATGCGATCGCATGAACAACTATGCGATCGCATAGAAGAAATTTTGAAGGAGTGGAAAATGCTCTATGCGAATGCAGTGGGAGGCCTGCGACCGCGTAAGGTAAGTTAACAAAGCTATGCGATCGCACCAAGGTCATTGCGATCACGGAGAACGGAAAACATCAACTATGTGATCGCAGGAGGGAACTATGCAATCGCATTGAAAGGAAAAAGGCCACCCTCAGAGTTACACTACGCGATCGCATGGAAGAGTATGCGATCGCAGAGGGTAAAAACCTGCAGCAATAACAGCAGAAAACCTGCAATATTTCCACAACACAAAATGCCCCGTTGGGCATCTGAAACACATACGAGGCCACCGGACCTCAGCCAAACCTGCGGACATATCTTATAACATCATTCAAACTTGCTCAAATCCTTAAATCACCTAAAACAACGCCGGAAACACGAATTACTCAATGATTAGAACTTAAAAACTTCAAAACTTAACCAAACACACTTTTGATCAAAAACCTATCCAAAACTTGTCCGAATGACCTGAAATTTTGCACGCACATCCAAAATGACATGACGAAGCTACAACAACTTCCGGAATTCAAATCCGACCCTCGGATCAAAAACTCACTATCGGACCGGAAACTTCAAAAATTCAAACTTCGGCATTTCAAGCCTAACAGAGCTACGGACCTCCAAATAACATTCCGAACACGCTCCCAACCCCGAAATCACCTAACGAAGCTAACGGAACCATCGGATTCCCATTCCGTGGTCGTCTTCACACTGTTCCGAATACGGACCATATTTCAACTCTTAAGCTCTCATTTAGGGACTAAGTGTCCCAAAACACTCCGAATCCTAGAACCGAACATCCTGGCAAACCAAAATAGCAGAAATGAACTTAAAGAAAACAGTTAATGGGGGATCGGGGCATAAATTCCAAAAACGACCAGTCGGGTCGTTACATCATCCTACACTTAAACATTCATTCATCCTCGAACGAGCATAGAAAACATACCTGAAGTAGCAAAAAGATGAGGGTACTGGATGCGCATATCCTGCTCGGTCTCCCAAGTCGCCTCCTCGGCTAGCTGGCCCCGCCACTGGACCTTCACAGAAGTGATGTTCTTTGACCTCAACTTTCTGATCTGCCTGTCCAAGATGGCCACTGGCTCCTCAACATAAGATAGATCCTTGTCCAGCTGGACTGAACTGAAATCCAACACGTGCGACGGATCACCATGATATCTCTGGAGCATAGAAACATGAAATACCGAATGAACTCCGGCTAGGCTGGGAGGTAAGGCAAGCTCATATGCCTCCTCCCCAACTCGCCTCAAAATCTCAAAAGGCCCAATAAATCTCGGACTCAGCTTCCCTTTCTTCCCAAATCTCATGACGCCCTTCATGGGCGAGACCCGAAGTAGAACCCGCTCGCCGACCATAAATGCCACATCGCGAACCTTCTTGTCCGCATAACTCTTCTGTCTGGACTGGGCTGCACGGAGTCTATCCTGAATCACCTTGACCTTGTCCATCGCGTCCTGAACCATCTCTGTACCTAATAATCTGGCCTCGCCCGGCTCAAACCAACCCACCGGGGATCTGCATCTCCTACCATATAGGGCCTCATACGGTGCCATCTGAATGCTGGACTGATAGTTGTTGTTATAAGCAAACTCCGCCAGTGGAAAAAAGTGATCCCATGACCCTCCAAATGCAATCACGCACGCATGGAGCATATCCTCCAAAGTCTGAATAGTGCGCTCGGAATGTCCATCCGTCTGGGGGTGAAATGCCGTGCTCAGCTCCACTCGAGTGCCTAAATCCTACTGCACGGCTCTCCAAAACTGTGAAGTAAACTGAGTGCTTCTGTCTGAAATGATAGAAACTGGAATGCCATGCAACCGGACGATCTCCCTGATATAGATCTCCGCCAACCGCTCCGATGAATAAGTGGTGCACACAGGTATGAAATGAGCGGATTTGGTCAGCCGGTCCACAATGACCCAAATAGAATCAAACTTCCTCACAGTCCGTGGAAGTCCAGACACGAAGTCCATGGTGATGCGCTCCCACTTCCACTCTGGGATCTCAACCTACTGTAGCATCCCACCCGGACGCTGCTGCTCATACTTCATTCGCTGGCAGTTGAGGCATCTAGACACATAGTCAGCTATATCTTTCTTCATCCGCCTCCACCAGTAGTGCTGCCTCAAGTCCTGATACATCTTCGCGGCACCCGGATGGATGGAATACCGCGAGCTATGGGCCTCAGCTAGAATCAACTCTCGAAGATCATCCACATTGGGCACACAAATCCGCCCCTGCATCCTCATCACTCCATCATTCGCGATGGTAACATCTCGAGCATCACCACGCCAAACTCTATTGTTACATCCCGCACTTTAATATTAGAATAAGTAATAATAATTCATATGAGCTTTGAGGGATTAAGACCATTCATGAAACAATAGAGGATTTGTGACTATGTTAGTAAAACCCTGTAAGTTTAACAACATCGACACCGTTATATACATTTGATCATGAAATTTTCATGAATTAACTGGATAATGATCTATTATTATAGGAAAAAATTTTATCTGGAAAACAAATGTAATAAACTGGTGTTTGGATTTAATTTTTATGTTGCAGCTTCTTATGTGTGATCTAACTATTATGGTGTTACACATCAGATGCATATCATGAAACTATGCAACCACTACATGTGCGTCCTTTTCTCTATCCTCCAATATCTTCCAGATACGTTGCTGGTATGGTAAGTGGGCTTAATGTGGTTGTTAATGGATCTCACTTTGTATCAAATTTTTTTTTTTTAATAATTTAGAACTTTGCATTTTACTCGAGGGATAAGTCGTTCTCTTTGCATCTATTATGGGTTTGTGAGAACTATAAGCCAGAGTGATTTTTATGTTACTTTATAGTAGCTGGCCTTTGTATAATAGTATTTGAGAAAGTTTATGAGATTTTCTTAATTTTAAAGATAAAAATTATTTTTTTTCACATGAAAAGAAGGTTATCTTTTTACCGTATTAAGAATTATGCGTACGAAAATTTGTACTCATTATATGAGATAAGAAAGAATAGAAGTTGAAGAAATATATATTTCTACATGGTGGTTTTAATGAAATCATATTGTATGTATTTATTTTGTATGGTACCACATGACTGTGATATTAAAGTGTATTATAGTAAGTTGTATAAAGTGAATTAAAAATAAGTAGTATTTTAAATAATTTGATATAATTCTTAATTATGCAGGTAATTGATAATTATCTAAAATATCTTGGATAAGATCAACACGTGGCAGATTTTTTGCCTTAACAAGGTATTGACTCATGACTTAGTTGAGAGATAACATATAATTAAAAAAATTATGATGCTGTGATGAGAATGATAGTCTTTTCCCGTCTTTCTCTGGGCAACTCAATCGAGAAGGGATCCCTATCTTGGTAGGCAACCCAATTTTGAATACTTTGGTATTGAACTTTGTGTTTTCGCACAAATTTTGATTCTAATGAATAGATTTGCTTGAAATTAATTGCTTCTTAAATGAATTTTCAGTTTCGCTCTAGAACTTTATCTGTAAATATGATATTTTCTTCTAAAAGAACAATATAAATTAATTTCTCGAAAATTAATCATTGAAGTTGAACTATTTCAAAGAAATCTTGATTATATGGATGAACTGTTGCTTGAGTTCAATTTTTTTCTTTAAAGTTATTTTATTTTCACTTGGAGGTGAAATTTCCTTTTTCATTCGATCATTTCTTGTTTCTAAGGAGTGTTGGTGCTATTGAATATATTTGTTCATTAAGTTGTTTTACTATCCCTTTGTTCATGTGTATATCAGAAGCATCATGCTTTAAGAATATTGATTAGAGTATTGTAAAATTTTAGTCTCATAAGTACATTTTGAAGATTATATTGAGTTGTAAGGTATATTTAACTATGATTGGTTAAATAAACTTGCATAATTGATAGCCTTATAAGTCAAATTGAGGTGTATATCATTGTTGCTGTCTTCTGCTAATTCGTAGTTGCTAATTCCACGACTACCTGTCAACATAGCGGTTTTGACGAAAAATATCTTTTAAGTCAGGTATGTTAAGGCACTTCCTTTTTTCTTTTGGCATGATCTAATGTGAAATGAATACTCTATTTCATAATGAATCTACTCGTAGCAACTAAGGTTGTCCATGTTGTTCTTTCCGTACAAAGTTATTCTAAGAAAGTATGTATGATCCGTAAGTCCTAGTGAAGTTCATATGAAGGGTATGTATGTCCATAATATTCTTAAGTCACACTAAAAGGTTTAGAACGTGATTTCATGAGTCGAGCATGCATTATATATATGTGTATCTATTTTACTCTACCGAGCCGCGCTATAGTCGGCCGGGTACGGCACCTATTGTGCAACCACTGATCAGTTGGGTTTTACCGAGCTCCACATGGCCGGGTACGATTCTACCGAGCCTTATGATGGCCGGGTACGTTTTTACTGAGTCCTCTTTGAGGCCGGGTACGATATGATGATGATGCCCACAGAGGCGAATGTTTTGAAAAGTTTATTTATGTATATATATGTATTATGCATTTCATGTCAGTAGTCCCTAGAGGCACTCAGATGTTACAGGTTGTATCTCATTTATCTCTCTTTACATTGGTATTCTTATTTATGTTTTCCTGCCTTACATACTCAGTACATTATTCGTACTGACGTCCTTTTGTTGGGGACGCTGCATTCATGCCTGCAGGTATAGCTAATAAGTTTGACGAGCCTTCATCGTAGACGAGATTGACATTCAGTGAAGGATCGGTAAGACTCCATCTCATTCGGAGTGCAGCCGAGTCTATGAGTCATCATATTAGAGTTTTGTTACAGACTTATGGGTAGGCCGGTACCCTGTCCTATTTGATGTCAATTAATCTTAGAGGCTTTGTAGACAAAGGTTCATTTTGTACAGTATGTCAGAGGGCTTGACGGCCCATATGTATTCATGTTTTAAGAAAAATGGTTAAGTGAAATAGCGTTGCCTACATATAGTTATACATAACGAGTTGTGGCCATGTTGGCCCATGGTAGTTTTAAAGAAAAAAACATCAAGTTGCAGAGTGGTTCGCTCGGGCCGCTACGGCACCGGGTGCCAGCCACGCCTCCCCAGGCTCGGGGCGTGACAAAGTGGTATCAGAGCAGTTCATGTCCTAGGGAGTCTACAAAGCCGTGCCTAGTAGAGTCTCACTTATGGGTGTGTTGTGCGCCACATTTATAATTGAGAGGCTATAGGGCATTTAGGAATTGTTACCCTTCTTTGGTTTCCAGATCGTGCCATAGAGCTGAGTCGTAAGAAGACAGTATGAAGCTTTCGCCAGATATTTTGTGCACCAGTGGTGCAGGTATCACAATAGAGCTTTAAGGTATAATTTCCACCTATGTGCAAGGAAGGTTACGAAAGAAACAGAAGATATGATACGAGATTGAAAAGTATGCAAGGTAAAGGTGATGAAGATGCAAGATACCCAACTACACAAGGTTGTGAATAGTCGAAACATTTGATATAGTTTGGGTTTTAGTTTAATTTACAGAGAAGACCCTAGCGAAAATTTTGTAAAATCTCAAAAAAAAAAAAAACATTCGAGGACGAATGTTTCTAAGGGGGGAAGGATGTTACATCCCGCACTTTAATATTAGAATAAGTCATAATAATCCATATGAGCTTTGAGGGATTAAGACCATTCATGAAACAATAGAGGATTTGTGACTATGTTAGTAAAACCCCGTAAGTTTAACAACATCGACACCGTTATATACATTTGATCATGAAATTTTCATGAATTAACTGGATAATGATCTATTATTATAGGAAAAACTTTTATCTGGAAAACAGATGTAATAAACTGGTGTTTGGATTTAATTTTTATGTTGCAGCTTCTTATGTGTGATCTAACTATTATGGTGTTACACATCAGATGCATATCATGAAACTATGCAACCACTACATGTGCGTCCTTTTCTCTATCCTCCAATATCTTCCAGATACGTTGCTGGTATGGTAAGTGGGCTTAATGTGGTTGTTAATGGATCTCACTTTGTATCAAAAGGTTTTTTTTAATAATTTAGAACTTTGCATTTTACTCGAGGGATAAGTCGTTCTCTTTGCATCTATTATGGGTTTGTGAGAACTATAAGCCAGAGTGATTTTTATGTTACTTTATTAGTAGCTGACCTTTGTATAATAGTATTTGAGAAAGTTTATGAGATTTTCTTAATTTTAAAGATAAAAATTATTTTTTTTCACATGAAAAGAAGGTTATCTTTTTACCGTATTAAGAATTATGCGTACGAAAATTTGTACTCTTTATATGAGATAAGAAAGATTAGAAGTTGAGGAAATATATATTTCTACATGGTGGTTTTAATGAAATCATATTGTATGTATTTATTTTGTATGGTACCACATGACTGTGATATTAAAGTGTATTATAGTAAGTTGTATAAAGTGTATTAAAAATAAGTAGTATTTTAAATAATTTGAGATAATTCTTAATTATGCGGGTAATTGACAATTATCTAAAATATCTTGGATAAGATCAACACGTGGCAGATTTTTTGCCTTAACAAGGTATGTGACTCATGACTTAGTTGAGAGATAACATATAATTAAAAGAATTATGATGCTGTGATGAGAATGATAGTCTTTTCACGTCTTTCTCTGGGCAACTCAATCGACAAGGGATCCCTATCTTGGTAGGCAACCCAATTTTGAATACTTTGGTATTGAACTTTGTGTTTTCGCACAAATTTTGATTCTAATGAATAGATTTGCTTGAAATTAATTGCTTCTTAAATGAATTTTCAGTTTCGCTCAAGAACTTTATCTGTAAATATGATATTTTCTTCTAAAAGAATAATATAAATTAATTTCTCGAAAATTAGTCATTGAAGTTGAACTATTTCAAAGAAATCTTGATTATATGGATGAACTTCTGCTTGAGTTCAATTTTTTTCCGTAAAGTTAATTTATTTTCACTTGGAGGTGAAATTTCCTTTTTCAGTCGATCATTTCTTGTTTCTAAGGAGTGTTGGTGCTATTGAATATTTTTGTTCATTAAGCTGTTTTACTATCCCTTTGTTCATGTGTATATCAGAAGCATCATGCTTTAAGAATATTGATTAGAGTATTGTGAAATTTTAGTCTCATAAGTGCATTTTGAAGATTATATTGAGTTGTAAGGTATATTTAACTGTGATTGGTTAAATAAACTTGCATGATTGATTGCCTTATAAGTCAAATTGAGGTGTATATCATTGTTGCTATCTTCTGCTACTTCGTAGTTGCTAACTCCACGACTACCTGTCAACATAGCGGTTCTGACGAAAAATATCTTTTAAGTCAGGTATGTTAAGGCACTTCCTTTTTTCTTTTGGCATGATCTAATGTGAAATAAATACGCTATTTCATAATGAATCTACTCCTAGCAATTAAGGTTGTCCATGTTGTTCTTTCCGTACAAAGTTATTCTAAGAAAGTATGTATGATCCGTAAGTCCTAGTGAAGTTCATATGGAGGGTATGTATGTCCATAATATTCTTAAGTCACACTAAAAGGTTTAGAACGTGATTCCATGAGTCGAGCATGCATTATATATATGTGTATCTATTTTACTCTACCGAGCTACGCTATTATCGGCCGGGTACGACACCTATTGTGCAACCACTGATCAGTTGGGTTTTACCGATCTCCACGTGGCCGGGTACGATTCTACCGAGCCTTATGATGGCCGGGTACATTTTTACCGAGTCCTCTTTGAGGCCGGGTACGATATGATGATGATGGCCACAGAGGCGAATGTTTTGAAAAGTTTATTTACGTATATATATGTATTATGCATTTCATGTCAGTAGTCCCCAGAGGCACTCAGATGTTACAGGTTGTATCTCATTTATCTCTCTTTACATTGGAATTCTTATTTATGGTTTCCTGCCTTACATACTCAGTACATTATTCGTACTGATGTCCTTTTGTTGGGGACGCTGCATTCATGCCTGCAGGTATAGCTAATAAGTTTGACGAGCCTTCATCGTAGACGAGATTGACATTCAGTGAAGGATCGGTAAGACTCCATCTCATTTGGAGTGCAGCCGAGTCTATGAGTCATCATATCAGAGTTTTGTTACAGACTTATGGGTAGTCCGGTACCCTGTCCCATTTGATGTCAATTAATCTTAGAGGCTTTGTAGACAAAGGTTCATTTTGTACAGTATGTC
>MU685287.1:31132-52215 GCA_026770625.1 Nicotiana glauca | reverse complement strand
GGTGAGTTCAGGTTTGTCTCTGACTTGTTAGAGACAAGGGAGGGGTGGGGGTTCTGAGGGGGGCTGGGGTGTGCAAAACACTTATATACAGGATGAGGGATTTAATCTAGACCGTTAGATCAATTAAGATCGACGGTCTGGATCAATTGCTTAATAGAAACGACGTCGTTTCTTTAAGTGGGAAGCTGGGTCGGTCCTGGATGAAATGGGTCGGGCTGCACACGGGTAAGGTTGAAGGCTTCTGACCATTCGATTGAATTAATTCAACGACTCAGATCAAAAACCTCAAAACGACGTCGTTTTGGCTTTATGAAGGGCGGACTGCATTGGGCGTGGAATTGGGCTGGTTTTTTTTGCGAAACTGTTTGGGCCTGGGGTGGATTGAATTGGAATTGGCCCAATCGATTTTCCTCTTCTTATTTTCTTTTTCTTTTCAATTTTCTTTCCTAATTAAAATAAAATACAAACCTAAATTTAACCTCGACCAAATTATCCTAAAAATATTAATTAAGTCTAAGTAGTAATTATCACAAATAATCAAATAAAAAAAAAATCACACAATCTTGACATTAAAACACTAAAATGCGAAGTACGTTATTTTGTGATTTTTCATTTTTGTAAAACAAGTAATTTACAACTTAACTTAAGAATTGTAAAATTAAATCCAAAATGCAATTGCAACATATTTTTTGTATTTTTTCATTTATTTAAACAAATAAACATGCAAGGACAAATGCAAATAATGACAAGAAATACCACGAAAATTTACAAAATTGCACACAATAAAACAAATAATTTTTGTTTTGATTTTGTGGGAGTAATTCATGTGAGGCAAAAATCACGTGCTCACAGCTGCCCATCTTTGCTCGTAAACACGCAGAGTTTTTGTGCAAAGACAAAGTGAGCGGATACAAGTGATTTTTGCCCGTTTGAATATTCCTTGTGAAGCATTTTTCTTTGAACGATTTGACCGAACCTCTGCTTCAAAAGGTCTCCTACATATCCTTGGCTATAAAGGAATCAGGTCAATGTAGTTCGGGAAGTTTTGGTAGCTGTGATTTACTGTTGCTGCTACTGTTGCTGAAGTACTTATTACACCATGCTAAAAGAAAATAAGAAGCTAAACTAAGCTATAGTTTATGAATTACAAAGATTTATTTTCAAACTCGTTCTTGCGACTGCTGTTGCCTTGTTGATTTGTATTTCTTCCGAAGTTCCTTTGTTGATGTCTTGCATCGACTTCTTGAGATGTTCTCCATTTTTTCAGGCGGGCATCTGATTGCAGATCTTTTAAACGTCTCCATTTGACTATTGTTTTCTTCCTCTGTTCTCCAGGCGGGCTCATGACTACTTGATCTTGAATATATTCCCTTGCTATCCAGATGGGTTCCTGATTTCAAAAAACTTGAATTTATTTCTCTATTATCCAGGCGGGCTCCTGACTTCAAAACTTGATTTTACTTCCTCTTTTATACAGGCGGGCTCCTAACTTCAAAACATGATTTTACTTTCTACAGGCGGTCTCCTGACTTCAAAACTTGATTTTATTTCCTCTGTTCTCTAGGCGGGCTCCAGACTTCAAAACATAATTTTATGACCTCTGTTCTCGGGGCGGGCTCCTGACTTCAAAACTTTACTTTTACTACCTCTGTTCTTCAGGCGGGCTCGTGACTTCAAAACTTAATTTTACTACCTCTGTTCTCCAGGCGGGCTCCTGACTTAAAAACTTAATTTTACTACCTCTGTTCTCCAGGAGGGCTCCTGACTTCAAAACTTAACTTTACTACCTCTGTTCTCCAAACGGGCCCCTGACGTCAAAATTTTAAAACGTACACCTCTGTTCTCCAGGAGGGCACCTGGCTTCAAAACTTAATTTTACTACCTCTGTTCTCCAGGCGGGCTCTTGACTTCAAAACTTAATTTTACTACCTCTGTTCTCCAGGTGGGCTCCTGACTTCAAAACTTAATTTTACTACCTCTGTTCTCCAGGGGGGCTCCTGATGTCAAAACTTAATTTTACTACCTCTATTCTCCAGGCGGGCTCCTGACTTCAAAATATTAAAACGTACTCCTCTGTTCTCCAGGCGGGCTCCTGACTTCAAAACTTAATTTTACTACCTCTATTCTCCAGGCGGGCTCCTGACTTCAAAACTTTAAAACATACACCTCTGTTCTCCAGGCGGGCTCCTGACTCAAAAATAAATTTTACTACCTCTGTTCTCCAGGCGAGCTCATGACTTCAAAACTTAATTTTACTACCTCTGTTCTCCAGGCGGGTTCCTGACTTAAAAACTCAATTTAACTACCTCTGTTCTTTAGGCGGGCTCCTGACTTCAAAACTTTAAAACGTACACTTTTGTTCTCCAAGTGGGCTATTGATTTTAAAACTTTAAAACGTACACCTCTGTTCTCAAGGTGGGCTCCTGACTTAAAAACTTAATTGTACTACCTCTGTTCTCCAGGCGGGCTCCTGACTTCAAAACTTAATTTTACTATCTCTATTTTCTAGGCGGGTTCCTGACTTCAAAACTTAATTTTACTTCCTCTGTTCTCCAGGCGGGCTCCTGACTTCAAAACTCAATTTTACTACCTATGTTCACCAGGCAGGCTCCTGACTTCAAAACTCAATTTTACTACCTCTGTTCTCCAGGCGGGCTCCAGACTTCAAAACTTAATTTTACTACCTCTGTTCTCCAGGCGGGCTCCTGACTTCAAAATTTTAAAACGTACACCTCGGTTCTCTAGGCAGGCTCCTATNATTCAAAACTTAATTTTACTACCTTTCTTCTCCAGGCGGTCTCCTGACTTCAAAACATAATTTTACTACCTCTGTTCTCCAGGCGGGATCCTGACATCAAAACTTTAAAACGTATACCTCCGTTCTCTAGGCAGGCTCCTGACTTCAAAACTTAATTTTACTACCTTTGTTCTCCAGGCGGGCTCCTGACATCAAAACTTTAAAACGTACACCTCTGTTCTCCAGGAGGGCTCCTGAATTCAAAACTTAATATTACTACCTCTGTTCTCCAGGCTGGCTCCAGACTTCAAGAATCTTAATTTTAGTACCTATGTTCTCCAGGCGGGCTCCTGACTTCAAAACATTAAAACGTAGACCCCTGTTCTCCAGGCGGGCTCCTGACTTCAAAACATTAAAACGTACACCCCTGTTCTCCAGGCGGGCTCCTGACTTTAAAACTTAATTTTACTACCTCTATTCTCCAGGCAGGCTCCTAATTCAAAACTTAATTGTACTACCTCTGTTCTCCAGGTGGGTTCCTGACTTCAAAACTTAATTTTACTACCTCTGTTCTCCAGGCGAGCTCCTGACTTCAAAACTAAATTTTACAACCTCTGTTCTCCAGTCGGGCTCCAGACTTCAAAACTTAATTTTATTACCTTCGTTCTTCCGGCGGCCTCCAGACTTCAAAACTTTAAAACGTACACCTCTGTTCTCCAGTCGGGCTCCTGACTTTAAATTTTAATTTTACTACCTCTGTTTTCCAGACTGGCTCCTAGCTTCAAAACTTAATTTTACTACATCTGTTCTCCAGGCGGGCTCCTGACTTCAAAACTTTAAAACGTACACCTCTGTTCTCCAGGCGGGCTCCTGACTTCAAAACTTAAATTTACTACCTCAGTTCTCTAGGCGGTCTCCTAACTTCAAAACTTTAAATGTACACCTCTGTTGTCCAGGCGGGCTTCTGACTTCAAAACATAATTTTACTACCTTTGTTCTGCAGGCGGGCCCCTGACTTGAAAACTTAATTTTACTAATTCTGTTCTCCAGGCGGGCTCCTGACTTCAAAACTTTTAAATGTACATCTCTATTCTCCAGGAGGGCTCCTATCTTCAAAACTTAATTTTACTACCTCTGTTCTCCAAACGAGCTACTGATTTCAAAACTTAATTTTACTACCTCTGTTCTCCAGGCGGGCTCCTGACTTCAAAACTTAATTTTACTACTTTGTTCTCCAGGCGGGCTCCTGACTTAAAAACTTAATTTTACTACCTCTGATCTCCAGGTGGGCTCCTTACTTAAAAACTTAAAAACTTACACCTCTGTTCTCCAGGGAGGCTCCTGACTTAAAAACTTTAAAATGTACACCTCTGTTCTCCAGGCGGGTTCCTGACTTCAAAACATAAATTTAGTACCTTTGTTCTCCAGGCGGGCCCTTGACTTCAAAACTTAATTTTACTACCTCTATTCTCCAGGAGGGCTCCTGACTTTAAAAGTTAATTTTACTACCTCTGTTCTCCAGGCGGGCCCCTGACTTCAAAACTTAATTTTACTGCCGCTGTTCTCCGGGCAGGCTCCTGACTTCAAAACTTTAATACGTACACCTCTATTCTCCAGGCAGGCTCCTGACATCGAAACTTAATTTGACTACCTCTGTTCTCCAGGCGTGCTCCTGACTTCAATACTTAATTTTATTACCTCTGTTCTGCAGGCGGGCTCCTGACTTCAAAACTTTAAAACATACACCTCTGTTCTCCAGGCGGGCTCCTGACTTCAAATCTTAATTTTACTACCTCTGTTCTCCAGACGGGCTCCTAAGTTCAAAACTTTAAAATGAACACCTCTGTTTTACAGGCGGGCTCCTGACTTCAAAAATAAATTTTACTACCGCTGTTCTCCAAGCGATCTCCTGACTTCAAAACTTAATTTTACTACCTCTGTACTCCAGGCGGGTTCCTGATTTCAAAACTTAATTTGACTACCTCTGTTCTCCAGGCGGTCTCCTGACTTCAAAACTCTAAAACGTACACCTCTGTTCTCCAGGCGGGCTCCGAATTCAAAACTTTAAAACGTACACCTCTGTTCTCCTGGCGGGCTCCTGACTTCAAATTTTAATTTTACTACCTCTGTTCTCCAGGTGGGTTCCTGACTTTATCTTAATTTTGCTACCTCTATTCTCCTGGCGGGCCTTTGACTTCAAAACTTTAAAACGTACACCTCTGTTCTCTAGGCAGGCTCCTGACTTTAAAACTTTAAAAGGTACGCCTCTGTTCTCCAGGGGCGCTCCTGACTTCAAAACTTAATTTTACTACCTCTATTCTCCAGGCGAGCTCCTGACTTCAAAACTTTAAAATGTACACCTTCTATTCTCTAGGCGGGCTCGTGACTTCAAAACTTTAAAATGTACACCTCTGTTCTCAAGGCGGGCTCCTGACTTCAAAACTTAATTTTACTACCTCAGTTCTCCAGGCGTGTTCCTGACTTCAAAATGTAATTTTACTACCTCTGTTCTCCAGGCGGGCTCCTGACTTCAAAACTAAATTTTACTACCTCTGTTCTCCAGGCGGGCTCCTGACTTCAAAACTAAATTTTACTACCTCTGTTCTCCAGTCGGGCTCCTGACTTCAAAACTTTAAAACGTACATCTCTGTTCTCCAGGCGGGCTCCTGAATCCAAAACTTAATTTTACTACCTCTGTTCTCCAGGTGGGCTCCTGACTTCAAAACTTAATTTTACTGCCTCTGTTATCCAAGCTGGCTCTTGACTTCTAAACTTAATTTTACCTCTATTTTCCAGGACGACTACTGACTTCAAAAATTTAAAACATACACCTTTGTTCTCCAGGCAGGCTTCTGACTTCAAAACTTAATTTTACTAACTCTGTTCTTCAGGCGGTCTCCTGACTTCAAAACTTAATTTTACTACCTTTGTTCTCAAGCGGGCTCCTGACTTCAAAACTTAATTTTACTACCCTGGTTCTCCAGGCGGGTTCCTGACTTCAAAACATAATTTTACTACCTCTGTTCTCCAGGTGGGCTCCTGATTTCAAAACTTAATTTTACTACCTCTGTTCTCCAGGCGGGATCCTGACTTCAAAACTTTAAAACGAAACCCTCTGTTCTACAGGCAGGCTCCTGACTTCAAAATAAAATTTTACTACCTCTGTTCTCCAGGCGATCTCCTGACTTCAATACTTAATTTTACTACCTCTGTACTCCAGGCGAGTTCCTGACTTCAGAACTTAATTTAACTACCTCTGTTCTCCAGGCGGTCTCCTGACTTCAAAACTCAAAAAAATATACACCTCTATTCTCTAGACGGACTCCTGATTTCAAAACTTTAAAACGTACACCTCTGTTCTCCAGGCGGGCTCCTGATTCAAAACTTTAAAACGTACACCTCTGTTCACCTGGCGGGCTCCTGACATCAAAACTTAATTTTACTACCTCTGTTCTCCAGGTGGGTTCCTGACTTCAAAACTTAATTTTGCTACCTTTTTTCTCCTGGCGAGCCCTTGACTTCAAAACTTTAAAACGTACACCTCTGTTCTCCAGGCGGGCTCTTGACTTCAAAACTTTAAGAGGTATGCCTCTGATCTCCAGGGGGGCTCCTGACTTCAAAACTTAATTTTACTACCTCTATTCTCCAAGCGGGCTCCTGACTTCAAAACTTTAAAACGTACACCCTCTGTTCTCTAGGCGGGCTCGTGACTTCAAAACTTTAAAACGTACACCTCTGTTCTCCAGGCGGGCTCCTGACTTCAAAACTTAATTTTACTACCTCTGTTCTCCAGGTGTGTCCCTGACTTCAAAATGTAATTTTACTACCTCTGTTCTCCAGGCGGGCTCCTGACTTCAAAACTAAATTTTACTACCTTTGTTCTCCAGTCGGGCTCCTGACTTCAAAACTTCAAAACGTACACCTTTGTTCTCCAGGCGGCCTCCTCACTTCAAAACTTTAAAACGTACACCTCTGTTCTCCAGTCGGGCTCCTGACTTCAAATTTTAATTTTACTACCTCTGTTTTCGAGACTGGCTCCTGACTTCAAAACTTAATTTTACTACATCTGTTCTCCAGGCGGGCTCCTGACTTCAAAACTTAATTTTACTACCTCAGTTCTCCCGGCTGGCTCCTGACTTCAAAACTTAAATTTACTTCCTCAATTCTCCAAGCGGGCTCCTAACTTCAAAACTTTGACACGTACCCCTCTGTTCTCCAGGCGGGCTTCTGACTTCAAAACATAATTTTACTACCTCTGTTCTGCAGGTGGGCCCCTGACTTGAAAACTTAATTTTTCTAATTCAGTTCTCCAGGCGGACTCCTGACTTCAAAACTTTAAAATGTATACCTCTGTTCTCCAGGAGGGCTCCTAACTTCAAAACCTAATTTTACTACCTTTGTTCTCCAAACGAGCTGCTGATTTCAAAACTTAATTATACTACCTCTGTTCTCCAGGCAGGCTCGTGACTTCAAAACTTAATTTTACTACTTTGTTCTCCAGGCGGGCTCCTGACTTATAAACTTAATTTTACTACCTCTGTTCTCCAGGTGGGCTCCTGACTTAAAAACTTTAAAACGTACACCTCTGTTCTCCAGGCGGACTCCTGACTTCAAAACATAAATTTAGTACCTCTGTTCTCCAGGCGGGCTCTTGACTTCAAAACTTAATTTTACTACCTCTATTCTCCAGGAGGGCTCCTGACTTTAAAAGTTAATTTTACTACCTCTGTTCTCCAGGCGGGCCCCTGACTTCAAAACTTAATTTTACTACCTCTATTCTCCAGGAGGGCTCCTGACTTTAAAAGTTAATTTTACTACCTCTGTTCTCCAGGCGGGCCCCTGACTTCAAAACTTAATTTTATTGCCTCTGTTCTGCGGGCAGGCTCCTGACTTCAAAACTTTAATACATACACCTCTGTTCTCCAGGCAGGCTCCTGACTTCGAAACTTAATTTGACTACCTCTGTTCTCCAGGCGGGCTCCTGACTTCAAAACTTAATTTTACTACCTCTGTTCTGCAGGCGGGCTCCTGACTTCAAAACTTTAAAATGTACACCTTTGTTCTCCAGGCGGGCTCCTGACTTCAAAACTTAATTTTACTACCTCTGTTCTCCAGGCGGGCTCCTGACTTCAAAACTTTAAAATGAACACCTCTGTTTTACAGGCGGGCTCCTGACTTCAAAAATAAATTTTACTACCGTTGTTCTCCAGGCGATCCCCTGACTTCAAAACTTAATTTTACTACCTCTGTACTCCAGGCGGTTTCCTGATTTCAAAACTTAATTTGACTACCTCTGTTCTCTAGGCGGTCTCCTGACTTCAAAACTCTAAACGTACACCTCTGTTCTCCACGTGGGCTCCTAATTCAAAACTTTCAAACGTACACCTCTGTTCTCCTGGCGGGCTCCTGACATCAAAACTTAATTTTACTACCTCTGTTCTCCAGGTGGGTTCCTGACTTTAAATCTTAATTTTTCTACCTCTGTTCTCCTGGCGGGCTTTTGACTTCAAAACTTTAAAACGTACACCTCTGTTCTCCAGGTGGGCTCCTGACTTCAAAACTTTAAGAGGTACGCCTCTGTTCTCCAGGGGGCTCCTGACTTCAAAACTTAATTTTACTACCTCTATTCTCCAAGCGGGCTCCTAACTTCAAAACTTTAAAATGTACACACTCTGTTCTCTAGGCAGGAGCGTGACTTCAAAAATTTAAAACGTACACCTCTGTTCTCCAGGCGGGCTCCTGACTTCAAAACTTAATTTTACTACCTCTGTTCTCCAGGCGGGCTCCTGACTTCAAAACTAAATTTTACTACCTCTGTTCTTCAGTCGGTCTCCTGACTTCAAAACTTTAAAACGTTCACCTCTGTTCTCCAGGCGGGCTCCTGAATTCAAAACATAATTTTACTACCTCCGTTCTCCAGGCGGGCTCCTGACTTCAAAACATTAAAACGCAGTCCTCTGTTCTCCAAGCAGGCTTCTGGCTTCAAAACTTAATTTTACTAACTCTGTTCTTCAGGCGGGCTCCTGACTTCAAACCTTAATTTTACTACCTCTGTTCTCCAGGCGGGATCCTGACTTCAAAACTTAATTTTACTACCCCGGTTCTCCAGGCGGGTTCATGACTTCAAAACATGATTTTACTACCTATGTTCTCCAGGTTGGCTCCTTATTTCAAAACTTAATTTTACTACCTCTGTTCTCCAGGCGGGCTCCTGATTTCAGAACTTAATTTTACTACCTCTGTTCTCCTGGCGGGCTCCTGACTTCAAAACTTTAAAACGAACACCTCTGTTCTACAGGCGGGCTCCTGACTTCAAAAATAAATTTTACTACCTCTGTTCTCCAGGCGATCTCCTGACTTCAATACTTAATTTTACTACCTCAGCACTCCAGGCGGGTTCCTGACTTCAAAACTTAATTTAACTACCTCTGTTCTCCGGGCGGTCTCCTGACTTCAAAACTCTAAAACGTACACCTCTGTTCTCCAGACGGGCTCCTGATTTCAAAACTTTAAAACGTACACCTCTGTTCTCCAGGCGGGTTCCTGATTCAAAACTTTAAAACGTACTCCTCTGTTATCCTGGCGGGCTCCTGACATCAAAACTTAATTTTACTACCTCGGTTCTCCAGGTGGGTTCCTGACTTCAAAGCTTAATTTTTCTACCTCTTTTCTCCTGGCGAGCCCTTGACTTCAAAAATTTAAAACGTACACATCTGTTCTCCAGGCTCGCTCCTGACTTCAAAACTTTATGAGGTACGCCTCTGATCTCATGGGGGGCTCCTGACTTCAAAACTTAATTTTACTACCTCTATTCTCCAAACGGGCTCCAGACTTCAAAACTTTAAAACGTACACCCGCTGTTCTCTAGGCGGGCTCGTGGCTTCAAAACTTTAAAACGTACATCTCTGTTTTCCAGGCGGGCTCCTGACTTCAAAACTTAATTTTACTACCTTTGTTCTCCACGCGTGTTCCTGACTTCAAAATGTAATTTTACTACCTCTGTTCTCCAGGCGGCCTCCTGACTTCAAAACTAAATTTTACTACCTCTGTTCTCCAGTCGGGCTCCTGACTTCAAAACTTTAAAATGTACACCTTTGTTCACCAGGCGGGCTCCTGAATTCAAAACTTAATTTTACTACCTCTGTTCTCCAGACGGGCTCCTGACTTCAAAACGAAGTCCTTTGTTCTCCAGGCGGGCTCCTGACTTCAAAACTTAATTTTACTACATATGTTCTCCAGGCTGGCTCTTGACTTCAAAACTTATTTTTACTACCTCTGTTTTCCAGGAGGACTCCTGACTTCAAAAATTTAAAACGTACACCTCTATTCTCCAGGCCGGCTTCTGACATCAAAACATAATTTTACTAACTCTGTTCTTTAGGCGGGCTGCTGACTTCAAAACATAATTTTACAACCTCTGTTCTCCAGGCGGGCTCCTGACTTCAAAACTTAATTTTACTACCCCGGTTCTCCAGGCGGGTTCCTGACTTCAAAACATAATTTTACTACCTCTGTTCTCCAGGTGGGCTCCATACTTCAATACTTAATTTTACTACCTCTGTTCTCCAGGCGGGCTCTTGATTTCAAAACTTAATTTTACAGCCTCTGTTCTTCAGGCGGGCTCCTGACTTCAAAACCTTAAAACGTACACCTCAGTTCTCCAAGCGGGCTCCTGACTTCAAATTTTAATTTTACTACCTCTGTTCTTCAGGCTGGCTCCTGACTTCAAAACTTAATTTTACTACCTCTGTTCTCCAGGCGGGTTCCTGAATTCAAAACTTTAAAATGTACACCTCTGTTCTCTAAGCAGGCTCCTGCCTTCAAAACTTAATTTTACAACCTCTGTTCTCCAGGCAGGCTCCTGACTTCAAAACTCAATTTTACTAGCTCTGTTCTCCAGGCGGGCTCCTGACTTCAAAAGTTTAAAACGTACAACTTTGTTCTCCAGGCGGGCTCCTGACTTCAAAACATAATTTTACTACATCTGTTCTCCAGGCGAGCTCCTGACTTCAAAACTTAATTTTACTACCTCTGTTCTCCAGGCGGGTTCCTAACTTCAAAACTTAATTTTACTACCTCTGTTCTCCAGGCAGGCTTTTGAATTCAAAACTCTAAAACGTATACCTCTGTTCTCTAGACGGGCTCCTGATTTCAAAACTTTAAAACGTATACCTCTGTTCTCCAGGCGGGATCCTGATTCAAAACTTTAAAACATACACCTCTATTCTCCAGGCGGGCGCCTGACTTCAAAACTTAATTTTACTACCACTGTTCTCCAGGTGGGTTCCTGACTTCAAAACTTAATTTTGCTACCTCTGTTCTCCTGGCGGGCCCATTACTTCAAAACTTTAAAACGTACACCTCTGTTCTCCAGGCGGGCTCCTGACTTCAAAACTTTAAAAGGTATGCCTCTGTTCTCCATGGGGCTCCTGACTTCAAAACATAATTTTACTACCTCTATTCTCCATGCGGGCTCCTGACTTCAAAACTTTAAAACGTACACCCTCTGTTCTCTAGGAGGCCTCCTGACTTCAAAACTTTAAAACGTACACCTCTGTTCTCCAGGCGGGCTCCTGACTTCAAAACTTAATTTTACTACCTCTGTTCTCCAGGTGGGCTCCTTACTTTAAAACTTAATTTTACTACCTCTGTTCTCCAGGCGGGCTCCTGATTTCAAAACTTAATTTTACTACATCTGTTCTCCAGGCGGGCTCCTGACTTCAAAACTTTAAAACGTGCACCTCTTTTCTCCAAGCAGGCTCCTGACTTCAAATTTTAATTTCACTACCTCTATTCTTCAGGCTGGCTCCTGACTTCAGAACTTAATTTTACTACCTCTGTTCTCCAGGCAGACTCCTGATTTCAAAACTTTAAAACGTACACCTCTATTCTCTAGGCAGGCTCCTGCCTTCAAAACTTAATTTTACAACCTCTGTTCTGCAGGCAGTCTCCTGACTTCAAAACTTAATTTTACTAGTTCTTTTCTCCAGGCGGGCTCCTGACTTCAAAACTTTAAAACGTACACCTCTGTTCTCCAGGCGGGCTCCTAACTTCAAAATATAATTTTATTACCTCTGTTCTCCAGGCGAGCTCCTGACTTCAAAACTTAATTTTACTACCTCTTTTTACCAGGTGGGTTCCTGACTTCAAAACTTAATTTTACTACCTCTGTTCTCCAGGCGGGCTCTGACTTCAAAACATAATTTTACTACCTCTGTTCTCCAGGTTGGCTCCTGACTTCAAAACTTTAAAACGTACACCTCTATTCTCCAGGCGGGCTCCTGACTTCAAAACTTAATTTTACTACCTCTATTCTCCAGGCGGGCTCCTGACTTCAAAACTTTATAACGAACACCTCTATTCTACAGGCGGGCTCCTGACTTAAAAAATAAATTTTACTACCTATGTTCTCCAGGCGATCTCCTGACTTCAAAACTTAATTTTACTACCTCTATTCTCCAGGCGGGTTCCTAACTTCAAAACTTAATTTAACTAGCTCTGTTCTCCAGGCGGTCTCCTGACTCCAAAAATCTAAAACGTACACCTCTGTTCTCCAGACAGGTTCCTGATTTCAAAACTTTAAAACGTAAACCTCTGTTCTCCAGGCGGGATTCTGATTCAAAACTTTAAAACGTACACCTCCGTTCTCCAGGCGGGCTCCTGACTTCAAAACTTAATTTTACTACCTCTGTTCTCCAGGCGGGTTCCTAACTTCAAAACTTAATTTAACTACCTTTGTTCTCCAGGCGGTCTCCTGACTTCGAAAATCTAAAACGTACACCTTTGTTCTTCAAACGGGCTCCTGATTTCAAAACTTTAAAACGTACACCTTTGTTCTCCAGGCGGGATCCTGATTCAAAACTTTAAAACGTACACCTCTGTTCTCTAGGCGGGCTCCTTACTTCAAAACTTAATTTTACTACCTCTGTTCTCCAGGTGGGTTCCTAACTTCAAAGCTTAATTTTGCTACCTCTGTTTTCCTGGCGGGCCTTGACTTCAAAACTTTAAAACGTACACCTCTGTTCTCCAGGTAGGCTCCTAACTTCAAAAGTTTAAGAGGTACGCCTCTGTTCTCCAGGGGGGCTCCTGACTTAAAAACTTAATTTTACTACCTCTATTCTCCAGGCGGGCTCCTGCCTTCAAAACTTCAAAACGTACACCCTCTATTCTCTAGGCGGGCTCCTGACTTCAAAACTTTAAAACGTACACCTCTGTTCTCCAGGTGGGCTCCTGACATCAAAACTTAATTTTACTACCTCTGTTCTCCAAGCGTGTTCCTGACTTCAAAATGTAATTTTACTACCTCTGTTCTCCAGGCGGGCTCCTGACTTCAAAACTAAATTTTACCACCCCTATTCTCAAGTCGGGCTCCTGACTTCAAAACTTTAAAACGTACACCTCTGTTCTCCAGGCGGGCTCCTGAATTCAAAACATAATTTTACTACCTCTGTTCTCCAGGCGGGCTCCTGAATTCAAAACTTCTAAACGTAGTCCTCTGTTCTCCAGGCGGGCTCCTGACTTCAAAACTTAATTTTACTACCTCTGTTCTCCAGGCTGGCTCTTGACTTCAAAACTTAATTTTACTACCTCTGTTTTCCAGGAGGACTCCTGACTTCAAAATTTTAAAACGTACACCTCTGTTCTCCAGGCAGGCTTCAGACTTCAAAACTTAATATTACTAACTTTGTTCTCTAGGCGGGCTCCTGACTTCAAAACTTAATTTTACTACCTCTGTTCTCCAGGCGGGCTCCTGACTTCAAAACTTAATTTTACTACCCCGGTTCTCCAGGCGGGTTCCTGACTTCAAAACATGATTTTACTACCTCTGTTCTCCAGGCGGGCTCCTTACTTCAAAACTTAATTTTACTACCTCTGTTCTCCAGGCGGGCTCCTGATTTCAAAACTTAATTTGACTACCTCTGTTCTCCAGGTGGGCTCCTGACTTCAAAACTTTAAAACGTACACCTCTGTTCTTCAAGCGGGCTCCTGACTTCAAATTTTAATTTTACTAGCTCTGTTCTTCAGGCTGGCTCCTGACTTCAAAACTTAATTTTACTACCTTTGTTCTCCAGGCGGGCTCCTGACTTCAAAACTTTAAAACGTACACCTCTGTTCTCAAGGCAGGCTCCTCCCTTCAAAACTTAATTTTACAACCTCTGTTCTCCAGGCAGGCTCCTAACTTCAAAACATAATTTTACCAACTCTGTTCTCCATGCGGGCTCCTAACTTCAAAACATAATTTTACTACCTCTGTTCTCCAGGCGGGCCCCTAACTTCAAAACTTAATTTTACTACCTCTGTTCTCCAGGATGGCTTCTAACTTCAAAACTTAATTTTACTATCTCTGTTATCCAGGCGAGATCAGGACTTCAAAACTTTAAAACGTACACCTTTGTTCTCCAGGCGGGCTTCTAACTTCAAAACTTAATTTTACTACCTCTGTTCTCAAAATTAGCTACTGACTTCAAAACTTAATTTTACTGCTTCTGTTCTCCAGGCAGTTTCCTGACTTTAAAACTTAATTTTACTACATTTGTTCTCTAGGCGGGCTCCTGACTTCACAACTTAATTTTACTACCTCTGTACTCCAAGCGGGATCCTGACTTCAAAACTTAATTTTACTACCTCCGTTCTCCAGGCGGGTTCCTGACTTCAAAACTTAATTTTACTACCTCTGTTCTCCATGTGGGCTCCCGACTTCAAAACTTAATTTTACTACCTCTGTTCTCCAGGCGGGCTCCTGACTTCAAAACTTAATTTTACTACCTCTGTTCTCCAGACGGGCTCCTGACTTCAAAACGTTAAAACGTACACATCTGTTCTCTAAGCGGACTCCTGACTTCAAAACATAAATTTACTACCTCTATTCTGCAGGCGTGCTCTTGACTTCAAAACTTAATTTTACTACCTCTATTCTCCAGGCGGGCTCCTGGCTTCAAAACGTAATTTTACTACCTATGTTATCAAGGCGGGCTCCTGACTTCAAAACTTTAAAACGTACACCTCTGTTCTCCAGGCGGGCTCCTGACATCAAAACTTAATTTTACTACCTCTGTTCTCCAGTCGAGCTCCTGACTTCAAAACTTAATTTTACTACCTCTGTTCTCCAGGCGGGTTCATGACTTCAAATCTTAATTTTACTACCTCTGTTCTCCAGGCGGGCTCCTGACATCGAAACTTAATTTTTCTACCTCTGTTCTCCAGGCGGGCTCCTAACTTCATAACTAAATTTTACTACATCTGTTCTCCAGGCGGGCTCCTGACTTCAAAACTTTAAAACGTACACCTTTGTTCTGCAGGCGGGCTCCTGAATTCAAAACTTAATTATACTACATCTGTTCTCCAATCGAGCTCCTGACTTCAAAACTTTAAAACGTAGTCCTCTGTTCTCCAGGCGGGCTCCTGACTTCAAAACTTAATTTTACTACCTCTGTTCTCCAAGCTAGCTCTTGACTTCAAAACTTAATTTTACTACCTCTTTTTTCCAGGAGGACTCCTGACTTCAAAATTTTAAAACGTACACCTCTGTTCTCCAGGCAGGCTTCTGACGTCAAAACTTAATTTTACTAACTCTGTTCTCCAGGTGGGCTCCTGATTTCAAAACTTAATTTTACTACCTCTGTTCTCTAGGCGGGCTCCTGACTTCAAAAATTAATTTTACTACCTCTGTTCTCCAGGCGGGCTCCTGATTTCAAAACTTAATTTTACTACCTCTCATCTCCAGGCGGGCTCCTGACTTCAAAACTTTAAAACGTACACCTCTGTTCTCCAAGCGGGTTCCTGACTTCAAATTTTAATTTTACTACCTCTGTTCTCCAGGCTGGCTCCTAACTAGAAAACTTAATTTTACTACTTCTGTTCTCCATGCGGGCTCCTGACTTCAAAACTTTAAAACGTACACCTATGTTCTCTAGGCAGGCTCCTGCCTTCAAAACGTAATTATACTACCTCTGTTATCCAAGCAGGCTCCTAACTTCAAAACTTAATTTTACTAGCTCTGTTCTCCGGGCGGGCTCCTGACATCAAAACTTTAAAACGTACACCTCTGTTCTCCAGGCAGGCTCCTTACTTCAAAACATAATTTTAGAACCTCTGTTCTCCAGGCTGGCCCCTGACTTCAAAACTTAATTTTACTACCTCTGTTCTCCAGGCGGGCTACTGACTTCAAAACTTAATTTTACTACCTCTGTTCTCCAAGCGGGTTCCTGAATTCAAAACTTAAATCTACTACCTCTATTCTGCAGGCGGGCTCTTGACTTCAAAACTTAATTTTACTACCTCTATTCATCAGGCGGGCTCCTGACTTCAAAACTTAACTTTACTACCTTTGTTCTCCAGGCGGGCTCCTGACTTCAAAACTTAGTTTTACTACCTCTATTCTCCTGGCGGGCCCTTGACTTCAAAACTTAATTTTACTACCTCTATTCTCTAGGCGGGCTCCTAACTTCAAAACTTAACTTTACTACCTCTATTCTCCAGGCGGGACCATGACTTCAAAACTTAATTTTACTACCTCTGTTCTCCAGGCGGGCTCCTGACTTCAAAATGTAATTTTACTACCTATGTTCTCAAGGTGAGCTCTTGACTTCAAAACTTTAAAACGTACACCTCTGTTCTCCAGGCGAGCTCCTTACTTCAAAACTTTAAAACATACACCTATGTTCTTCAGGCGGGCTCCTAACTTCAAAACTTAATTTTACTACCTCTGTTCTCCAGGCGGGTTCCTGACTTCAAATCTTAATTTTACTACTTCTGTTCTCCAGGCGGGCTCCTGACTTCAGAACTTAATTTTACTACCTCTGTTCTCCAGGCGGGCTCCTAACTTCAAAACTTTAAAACGTACAACTCTGTTCTCCAAGCGAGCTTCTGACTTCAAATTTTAATTTTACTACCTCAGTTCTCCAGGCTGGCTCCTGACTTCAAAACTTAATTTTACTACCTCTGTTCTCCAGGCGGGCTCGTGACTTCAAAACTTTAAAACGTACATCTCTGTTCTCCAGGAAGGCTCCTGACTTCAAAACTTAATTTTACTACCTCAGTTCTCCAGGCTGGCTCCTGACTTCAAAACTTAATTTTACTACCTTTGTTCTCCAGGCGGGCTCCTGACTTCAAAACCTTAGAACGTATACCTTTGTTCTCTAGGCGGGCTCCTGACTTCAAAACATAATTTTACTACCTCTGTTCTCCAGGAGGGCTCCTGACTTCAAAACTTAATTTTACTACCTCTGTTATCTAGGCGGGTTCTTGACTTCGAAACTTAATTTTACTACCTTTGTTCTCTAGGCGGGCTCCTGACTTCAAAATTTAATTTTACGACCTCTGTTCTCTAGGCGAGCTCCTGACTTCAAAACTTAATTTTACTACCTTTGTTCTCCAGGCGGGCTCCTAACTTCAAAACTTAATTTTACTACTCTGTTCTCCAGGCGGGTTCCTGACTTCAAATCTTAATTTTACTATTTCTGTTCTCCAGGTGGGCTCCTGACTTCAAAACATAATTTTACTACCTCTGTTCTCCAGGCGGGTTCCTGACATCAACACTTTAATTTTACTACCTCTGTTCTCCGGACGGTCTCCTAATTTCAAAAGTTTAAAACGTACACATCTGTTCTCCAGGCAGGCTCCTGACTTCAAAACTTTAAAACGTACACCTCTATTCTTCAGGCGGGCTCCTGACTTCAAAACTTAATTTTCCTACCTCTGTTCTCCAGGAGGGCTCCTGACTTCAAAACTTAATTTTACTACCTCTGTTCTCGAGATGAGCTCCTGACTTCAAAACTTTAAAACGTACACCCCTGTTCTCCAAGCGGGCCCCGAAATTCAAAACTTAATTTTACTACCTCTGTTCTCCAGGCGGGTTCCTGACTTCAAAACTTAATTTTACTACCTTTGTTCTCCAGGCGGGCTCATGACTTTAAAACTTAATTTTACTACTTCTGTTCTACAGGTGGGCTCCTGACTTCAAAACTTAATTTTACTACCTCTGTTCTCCAGGTGGGCTCCTGACTTCAAAACTTAATTTTACTACCTCCGTTCTCCAGGCGGGTTCCTGACTTCAAAACTTAATTTTACTACCTCTGTTCTCCAGGTGGGCTTCTGACTTCAAAACGTAATTTTACTACCTTTGTTCTCTAGGCGGGCTCCTGACTTCAAAACTTAATTTTACTACCTCCGTTCTCCAGGCGGGCTCCTTACTTCAAAACTTAATTTTACTACCTCCGTTCTCCAGGCGGATTCCTGACTTCAACACTTAATTTTACTACCTCTGTTCTCCAGGCGGGCTCCTGACTTCAAAACTTAATTTTACTTCCTCTGTTCTCCAGGCGGGCTCCTGACTTCAAAACTTAATTTTACTACCTCTGTTCTCCAAGTGGGCTCCTGACTTGGGGGCTCCTGACTTGGGGGCTCCTGACTTCAAAACTTAATTTTACTACCTCTGTTCTCCAGGCGGGCTCCTGACTTCAAATCTTTAAAACGTACACCACTTTTCTCCAAGAAGGCTCCTGATTTCAAAACTTAATTTTACTACATCTGTTCTGCAGGCTGGCTCCTGACTTCAAAACTTAATTTTACTACCTTTGTTCTCCAGGCGGGCTCCTGACTTCAAAACCTTAAAATGTACACCTTTGTTCTCCAGGAGGGCTCCTGACTTCAAAACATAATTTTACTACCTCTGTTCTCCAGGAGGGCTCCTGACTTCAAAACTTAATTTTACTACCTCTGTTCTCCAGGCGGGATCCTGACTTCAAAACTTCAAAATGTACACCTTTGTTCTCCAGGCGGGCTTCTAACTTCAAAACTTGATTTTACTACCTCTATTCTCCAAATGAGCTACCGACTTCAAAACTTAATTTTACAACCTCTGTTCTCCAGGCGGGTTCCTGACTTCGATACTTAATTTTACTACCTTTGTTCTCTAGGCGGGCTCCTGACTTCAAAATTTAATTTTACTACCCTCTGTTCTCTAGGCGAGCTCCTGACTTCAAAACTTAATTTTACTACCTTTGTTCTCCAGGCGGGCTCCTAACTTCAAAACTTAATTTTACTACCTCTGTTCTCCAGGCGAGTTCCTGACTTCAAAACTTAATTTTACTACATCTGTTCTCCAGCTGGGCTCCTGACTTCAAAACTTAATTTTACTACCTCTTTTCTCCAGGCGGGCTCCTGACATCAACACTTTAATTTTACTGCCTCTGTTCTCTGGACGGGCTCCTAATTTCAAAACTTTAAAACGTACACATCTGTTCTCCAGGCAGGCTCCTGACTTTAAAACTTCAATTTACTACCTCTGTTCTCCAGGCGGGCTCCTGACTTCAAAACTTAATTTTACTACCTCTGTTCTCCCGGCGGGCTCCTATCTTCAAAACTTAATTTCACTACCATTGTTCTCAAGGCGGGCTCCGGACTTCAAAACTTTAAAACGTACACCTCTGTTCTCCAGGCGGGCTCCTAACTTCAAAACTTTATTTTTCTACCTTTGTTCTCCAGGCGGGCTCCTGACTTCAAAACATAATTTTACTACCTCTGTTTTCCTGACGGGCTCCTGAGTTCAAAACTTAATTGTACTACCTCTGTTTTCGCGGCGGGCTCCTGACTTCAAAACTTAATTTTACTACCTCTGTTCTCTAGGTGGGCTCCTGACTTCAAAACTTTAAAACGCACACCTCTGTTCTCCAGACGAGCTCCTAACTTCAAAACTTAATTTTACTACCTCTGTTCTCCTGACGGGCTCCTGACTTCAAAACTTTAAAACGTACACCTCTGTTCTCCAGGCGGGCTCCTGACTTCAAAACTTAATTTTACTGCCTCTGTTCTCCAGGCGAGCTCCTGACTTCAAAACTTTAAAACGTACACCTCTGTTCTCCAGGCGAGCTCCTGACTTCAAAACTTAATTTTAGTACCTCTGTTCTCCAGGCGGGCCCCGGACTTCGAGACTTAATTTTGCTACCTCTGTTCTCCAGGCGGGCTTGTAGACATGTGATTTTTGACCTTCCCCAAGATTTTTTATATTTTAGCGTGTAAATATTTAAGTTAGGCCTAATAGCGCTATTTCAATTAATTTTGATATTTTTACTTTATTTAAGTACAAGAAAAATGAAAATTACAAGAAATATTTTAGTTTATGGATTTTTCATAAATTTTGAAAAAAAAATACAAAAAATAGTACTTTGTTTTTATCTTTATTTAATTTCAAAAACACAAAAATAATTTCATGTCTAGTTTAATTAGTTAAGATTTGCTTCGGCATTGTGTGGTATTTCTATCTTATTTTTAAAAATAATAATAATAATAAATTAATAAATATATATATATATATATATATATATATATAAATAAAAACAAAAAAAAACATTTATTGTGTAGTCTAGGAACCCTTCTAGACTAATTTTTGGGATAAAAAATAAATAAAAAAACCCTAAGGACTTAACACAAAAGGACCTAGGGACTAATTGATAAATACACAAAATTATACCTAGACCTAAACTCTACCTAAAAATAATACTTAAAAAAATCTGAAGGGGGGGACAAAAATTTAACGCTGCAATGAACAGCTGAAGGGGAAAATAACACCTAAGACATTGACCATCAGATTTCCGCTAGGGCTCCTGGACATTTCCAAAAGACCTTGAGCTTGATCATCTTCATCCCTCAACATTAGTAGCGCCGCAGACCCCTAAAAAATGACCCATCCCTGTCATCGTCTTCTCCAAACTAGAAGAAACAGCCATTAACACTACAAATAACACCCTTAACTAGAGAACACCTCGACGCTGCCCGGCGAGCTCACCGGAAAACGAAACCAGTAGCCTTAACACACACGCACACCCAGCAGAGAGAACGGACAGAAACATGGGCCGGATTAGCGTTTCTTCTTGGTTATTGGATTGCTTACGCTGCTTTAGCCTTGTCGTGAGATTAGCTTGTGTGTTCACTAGTGGCGAGATGGAGTTTCATTTGAGCTGAGGTTGATTACGATTCGAGTTTCCGTCGAGGTTCGATTTGAGATCGTTGTTCTCTGTTTCCGGTTTGAGGTTCGAGTTTCAATTCTTTCATATAAATATGTGAATCGTAAACTGCATTCTATGTACTGTTCCTATGTAGCTCTCTTTACATAATGACCAGCCATTACAAAGTGTTCTTTTGTTGTTAATTAACACTTATTATGGTTTATTGTTTAATTAATGCGTTATTAGTCCCTTAATTTACTATAGTATCACAGCACAATCTTGGTATTTCCTGTGTGTCATTCTCTGCCCCTCTCTTCTAGAAATTAATGCAACATCTTTTTTACAGTACTTTGTGTATTTGTGCTAGGTAGGGTGGCTATAAGCGTATAATGCATTTAAGG
>MU685287.1:4920-18102 GCA_026770625.1 Nicotiana glauca | reverse complement strand
TCTTAATCCAAGTCCAGAAAGGTCTCAAAGCTCAGGGGAAGACGAGAATTACAACCACTTAAATTTCCAAGACTCCCAAGATCCATATGAAGATGATTCGGGAATGTGTTTTAATTCAATAGCTTTACATAATTTAGGACACATAAAAACAACAGTCAGTCCTGAATAAATTGAGAATAACAAAGACAAAGACATACAAAAGCAATAATACGGGAAGAAATTGAAAAAGAAGACATGACATAAAGAAGATGTGGGGACCAGAAGTGACATAAAGAAGATGTGACAAAAAGTAGAGTTGAAATTTTGAGTGGAAGAAAAACGTGACAAAGCACTAATGGGAATCTCTGCTCAAGCCATGTGAAGATGGGGCCCAATGAAGTACCCTACAAGGCTAGAAGACAAAGATTTCTGGAAATGGTTGAAGTCCATTTTTCAAATCCGCTCAGAAATTTGGCTATAAAAGCAAGTGAAAGAAGAAGAGAAAGACACAACAACTACAAGAGAATTACAACATTACAACACTGCAAAAAACTATCCACACACCCTTCTTCATCACCAACCACCCTTATAATATATCCTGTAAACAATTTCCCTATGTATGCCTTAGAATTTCCTACTTCAAGCTTGTAAAATAAATAAATCCTTATGTTTGTGTGTGCAAGTTTTTAATTCTCAAGGTCAGTAAAGCTCTTTCGGGTTTCCCGAAAGGGAAATCTCTCTCCTGTAAACATGTAAGTTACTTATTTTATCGAAAAATTATGTTTCTAGATATTACCCCTGTTTTTACAGTCTTTATGTTTTTATGTTTATTAGTTGTCAATTACTGATTTGTATATAACTTAAAATCACTCTTAGTATATGGTTATCTTTCCAATTTTTTAATAATTTTGATGGATTAACCTATAAATTCCTAGGTGAAACCGGTTAAGTTAAACCCAAAATTAACCAAAAATGGGTATATACATTTTAACCGAGGCCAGGGTGTGGTTAAAGAAAAAATAATTAAGAAAAGCTAAAAATCTTGGCTTTAAACAATTGGAAAGAAGAGATGAACAGGGTGGATTAAAAAAAAAGAGTATAGAATATATATATATATATATAAAAACTAAAAAAATATTCATTGTATAGTCTAGGGACCCTTCTAGACTATTCTTTAGGATAAAAAATAAATAAAAAGATCCTAAGGACTTAACACAAAAGGACCTAGTGACTAATTGATAAATACACAAAATTATACCTAGACCTAAACTCTACCTATAAGTAATACTTAAAAAAAATCTGAAGGGAGGGACGAAAATTGAACGCTGCAATGAACAGCTGAAGGGGAAAATAACGCCTAAGACATTGACCATCAGATTTTCGCTTGGGCTCCTGGACATTTCCAAAAGACCTTGAGCTTGATCATCTTCATCCCTCAACATCAGTAGCGCCGCAGACCCCAAAAAACGCCCCCTCCCTGTCATCGTCTTCTCCAAACTAGAAGAAGCAGCCATTAACACTACAAACCACACCCTTAACCATCGAACACCTCGATGCTGCCCAGCGAGCTCGCCGGAAAACGAACCAGCAGCCTTAACACACACGCACACCGAGCAGAGAAAACGGACAGAAACATGGGCCGGATTAGCGTTTCTTCTTGCTTTTTGGATTGCTTACGCTGCTTTAGCCTTGTCGTGAGATTAGCTTGTGTGTTCACTAGTGGAGAGATGGAGTTTCATTTGAGCTGAGGTTGATTACAATTCGAGTTTCCGTCGAGGTTCGATTTGAGATCGTTATTCTCTGTTTCCCGTTTGAGGTTCGAGTTTCAATTCTTTCATATAAATATGTGAATCGTAAACTGCATTTTATGAACTGTTCCTATGTAGCTCTCTTTACATAATGACCGACCATTACAAAGTGTTCTTTTGTTGTTAATTAACACTTATTATGGTTTATTGTTTAATTAATGCGTTATTAGTCCCTTAATTTACTATAGTATCACAGCACAATCTTGGTATTTCCTGTGTGCCATTCTCTGCCCCTCTCTTCTAGAAATTAATGCAACATCTTTGTTACAGTACTTTGTGTATTTGTGCTAGGTAGGGTGGCTATAAGCGTATAATGCATTTAAGGAGGTCTTCATCAACCATTAATTATTGGGTTTAAGTGCTGGTTTGTAAGATACAAATTGGTAGGGTACAGGAAAAGGAATTTCCATATCAATTAAGACATTTGGATTTGAAGCTGAATTATCAATATTTGGGATTTCCTTGTTTAATTTGTTATTGTTCCAAGTAAAGGGGTCCTTCCACCCGATGGTTTTGAGATGGAAATGGATCCATTCTTCTCTATATGACTTTGAATTGGCACAATGTTGAACGAGAGAAGCTACAGTCATAGATTTTTTTTATTTATTTAGTACATAGAATATAATTTTCATTCATAATCTCGCTTAATTAATATTTTTATCCTTAGAAATCGAGGCATGGCATTTAGCGAATTTCCATGGCCCTCGCAAAGTTGCTAACACGTTAGTCACTTTAGGCGCGTTTTTAATAATCTTACCTTCTTAAGTACGGGTGCACATTTATGTGACCCAAATCCAAATCTCAACGAAGTCAAAATGTGTCAAAAATCGCAAGTGCATTTATGTGACGCGATTCGAGACATGTTTTCACGACGTTGCGGTTCTTTTAAAAAACTAATAATAAAAGCGATTTAAGGTTAAAAAGCACATAAGCTAAAACATGTTTTGAAATCAAATAAATCCAAATATAACAGTTGAGCGACCGTGCTAGAACCACGGAACCCGGGAATGCCTGACACCTTCTCCCGAGTTAACAGAATTCCTTACTCGGATTTCTGGTTCGCGGACTGTTAGCAGAGTCATATTTTCCTCGGTTCGGGATTCAACCGGTGACTTGGGACACCATTAATCTCCCAAGTGGCGACTCGAAAATATTAATAATAAATCCCGTTTCGATTGTCCTTTAAGTGGAAAAACTCCTTTACGCCCTTGCGGGTGTAGTAAAAAAAAAGAGGTGTGATAGGGCTCCTGACTTCAAAACTTAATTTTACTACCTCTGTTCTCCAGGAAGGCTCCTGACTTCAAAACTTTAAAACGTACACCTCTGTTCTCCAGGCACACTCCAGACTTCAAAACTTAATTTTACTACCTCTGTTCTCCAGGCGGGCTCCTGACTTCAAAACTTTAAAACGTACACCTCTGTTCTCCAGGCGGGATCCTATCTTCAAAACTTTAAAACGTACACCTCTGTTCTCCAGGCGGGCTCCTGACTTCAAAACTTAATTTTACTACCTCTCTTCTCCAGGCGAGCTCCTGACTTCAAAACTTAATTTTACTACCTCTGTTCTCCAGGCAGGTTCCTGACTTCAAAACTTAATTTTACTACCTCTGTTTTTCAGGCATGCTCCTGACTTCAAAACTTAATTTTACTACCTCTGTTCTCCAGGCGAGCTCCTGACTTCAAACGTTTAAAACGTACACCTCTGTTCTCTAGGTGTTCTCTAGGCTGGCTCCTGACTTCAAAACTTAATTTTACTACCTCTGTTCTCCAGGCGGGCTCCTGACTTCAAAACTTAATTTTACTATCTCTCTTCTCCAGGCGAGCTCCTGACTTCAAAGGTTCCAGGCGGGCTCCTGACTTCAAAACTTAATTTTACTACCTCTGTTCTCCAGGCTGGCTCCTGACTTCAAAACTTAATTTTACTACATATGTTTCTACAGGCGGGCTCCTGACTTCAAAACTTTAAAACGTACACCTCTGTTCTCCAGGCAGGCTCCTGACTTCAAAACTTTAAGAGGAACGCCTCTGTTCTCCAGGCGGGCTCCTGACTTCAACTATATTCAACTTTCGCTCTTTGTTCTCCAGGTGGACGCCTGACTTCAACTATCTTCAACCATTATTCCTTGTTCTCCAGATGGATGCCTGACTTCAACTAATTTCAACAAAACAAAGAAAATTTTCTGCCCCTGTTAGGTGGCCGATTGGTACTTGCTCTCTATTCGCGGAAAATTTTCTCCATTATCAACAACACTTCCTGTCCCTCTTTCAAACACACACAAAAAAAATTGGTTAGTTTAGGGTGTGGTGATTGGATGTGATACTCCTGCTGGGGATGGTTTTCCCTTCTTTCCTTTCCATATTTTGTTTTGTCCGACTGTCTTGAACTTGGTTGAAAACTTCCGACCATCTGACTACTCCTTAGTCACAAAATTTCCAATTATTATTTCTAGCCTTCTTATCTGACCCCACATATTTCCCATGACAGCTGATTTCCACTTGTAGATCTTTGCCTGTTTACTGATTAACCACTTTCTCCGTCATCCATATCACTGAAATACCTTTTCTCCGTTCAGACCCAATATCTTCTATTTGTTGCATTGCTCATGAACCGCATCTTTCCAACCTTTGTGTCTCACATGAATTCCCAAATCATGCCCATCGCTCCCCACTCTGTGTATACGTTGCTATTTCTTGACTTGCCGACTGGCCTTGGCCTCGAGGTCTATTTCTCCTTTACTTGACATGGCAACTGATTTCCATTCGAAGACCTTGCTACTTCCTTGACTAAACACTGCCTTTATAAACCTTAAACCAGAAAATACTTCTCTTTGTTTGAAACCAATATCTGTTTTATTGCTCCTGGACAGACGTATACCCAACCCTTGTGTTTCACCTGATCCCCAAGCATATTGCGTGTTACCAACTTCAGCTCGCATGTCGCTCTTTCCTGATTTGAACCATTGGCCTTGGCCTTGAGGACTATAACCTTTGACTTCTGTTTGGAATGTCTTGGTTGTCACTGGTCCAACCTTTTTGTCAATATCATCACAGAATATACCTTTGCTCCATTCACCCAACACCCTCCATCTGTTGCATTCTCCATGAATTGATATATACCAAACCTTTGTATTTTGCAGGGACCCCAAAGCTGTTGATTGTTACCAGCTCAGTGCACTTGTTGTTCTTTCCAAACTTATGCCACTTTGATGTACTAGCCAAATCTCATCTTGTGCAATTGGAAAGCTGATGGCAAATTTTGAAGTCATTTCTCACTTGTTCTGACCAAACAGACTCAGGAAGAGGAAATAAACAAAAAAAAGAGTAGAATAAAGGACAAAGGAGAAAGATGATTCCTGACAAGAAAAACTACAAGGTGGAAACCTATTGGATATGGATACTAACTCTAATGACCATGACATGCACTTGCGGCCTATTCTGTTAAGCAATTCCGATGTTTAGCTCTTGTCGTACCTTTTTCCGTGAAACGGGACTTCTATGCTCCATACAACCAATCTGATTCATAATCCTTATTTGTCTTGTAGTGCCCGAAGGGTTTTCACTTTCAAGCCTCTCTCATTTTGATCTTTTCTCTCAATTTACAGTCTCAAGGTGCCCGAAGGTTTTCACCAATAAGACTCTCTCATTTTTTATTCTTCTCAGCTTTCGCCGCCTTACGGTGCCCTTGAGGGTTTTCACCAATAAAACTCTCTCATTTTCATTATTTTTTCGGAGTGTTGCCCCTGGCATGAATCATCTTTACTTGCTTGACTTGGCACCTCTCAAAAACTGATCGAGAGGTCTTTCTTTGGACATTAATATGGGTTCTTGGATATGGTTGGAAAGAAAAAGGGTATCAAAAGCTCAACCAGATTCAATGGGTTAGAATTACAACTTTTGGAACCAAAATTTTTTATTACAAACACAACTTCTGCCCCAGTTTCTTGCTTGGGGATCTTTCGATTTTTATTTCCCTATGACCGAGTCGTGAAGTTGCCTACGTATCCTTAAGAGGAATCAGGTCAAACGTAGTTCACCAAATTCCTTTTTGTTATAGTTTTTCTTTTCACTTATCATTATTTTTCTTTTGTGATTTTTTTTCTCTTTTTTTTTACTTGGCTCTCACGATTGTGTTTCTAATCTTTGCTACTGATTCCGTAAGAGGGGTATGAAATAAATCAAATAAGGCTCAAAGGGGTAATGAAGGATAAAGTGTTTAGATAGCAGAACAAAATATTTTTGTCATTCCAATCTTCAAAACATGCCAAGCACAAACAACGCGATTAAACTAACATTTGTAACATCTTCTGATCGTGCTAGACTTGACAGCTATATCCACACCTTTGCTTTCTTCATCTGTTAAATACAAAGCACCATTGGGCAACACTTTCACTCTCATTATCATGAACGACCCTTGCAAATTTGAGCAAACTTGTCTTTAATTTCAAACTGATGCGGCATGAAACATAAGATTTCTTTATGTTCTATCTGCCCCGGTTTCACAGGGTTTGGGCTTCAAATGATCTCAAAATGTTCTTATTTCCCTTAAGTGCCCTTATCATCTTCCGAATTGCTTCATGATTAACCTTTAAGACTAGGCCTAGAACTATGTGTGCATGTCAGGTCACTAGAGTCGAGAGAAAAAGAACTATAAAGAGGAAAGACCTAAAGAAAAGAAAATGACTAAAAATAACAAAAAATAGAGAATTGCATTAGACAGACGGGGAAAGAGTTTGTACAACAAAACAAGCACAATAAACTGGGGCACAACCCTTAGAAAAAACCTAGACAACACTAAATGAGATACTACGACCAAAGGAACTAGACAAAATAAAAGGATAGAAGGGTTTCAATCACAACAGAAATGACAACAAAATAAAAAACCAAAACTCCACTCCGGTTGACCAAGAAATGGAGAGTCTTTCCAATTACCAAGCACGGCATTTCAGCCATTGAGTTCTACATCAACATTGCCAAGTCCATTACCAACTTCAACATTAATTTCACCAAATGGCTCCTTCACCCCTTTGACCAACCCTTCGTCATTGCCAACCATTCCAACAATTTGTGTGTGGTCATGTACCTGCAGAGGATTACGTGTGACACTTGGGGTATTACTGCCTTGGACCACAATTATTCCTTCTCGAATCATTCTTTCTATTTCCCTTTTCAAAGCACGACAATCTTCAACATTGTGCCCTTGGGCATTGGAATGGTATTCACACCTTTTAGCAGGGTCAAAACTTCTTGCACGTGGGTCTACATAATTTAGAGGAATAGGTGCAATCATGTCGTAATGCTTTAGTCTCTCAAACAAACTTGCATAGGACCCTCCTATTAGTGTAAAATTATCTTTCAGCTTTTGTTCCTTTCTACACCTTTGGCTTGAATGTGGGCTATAAGGTACTTGGAAATTTTGTGGAGGCTGGTGGGGATTTTAAGGTGCTCGCTCTCGCCTTTTGGAGTGACCCAGTGGTTGGACAGATGGTCGGACATTGTTCGTAGGGTAACACTGGGGTAGATTATGTGGAGTTCGGGGATATTCATGGGTTGGGATTGAGGCTGAAATCATCTAGCAATAATGCCCACTAGATCCTGTCGTTGGTGGAAGGAATGAACTGATGGTTGGACAGAAGACTGGATGTTGTTCGGAGGATAATACTAAGGTGGATTATGTGGAGCTCGGGGGTAGGTTTGGGGTTGGAGTTGAGGCTGAACACGTTTATCAAGAACGACCACTGGACCCTGTCATCGGCGGGGCTCAGCAATATTTTTTATATCCATGAGAGGACTATCCCGAGCAAATTGTTTGTTCCATCTGAGCCAAAAATCCCTAAAACTTTCCTTGGGTTTCTTTTTCATCTGAGATAGGGAGGAATGGTTCGGGACAATGTATTTACTGTACTGAAAATGTCGCACAAAATCTTGAGCCATGTCGCCCAATGTATGCCACTTCCCGACATCTTGACGTTTATGCCATTCCAAAGCTGCCTCGATCAGGCTTCCACTGAAATGCGCCATCAGCAACTCATCCTTTTCGCCAACATTTCTCGTTTCACTGCAATAACCTCTCAGGTGGTCTACTGGATCTCCCCGCCCATCATACAAATTAAACTTCGGCATCTTAAACCTTTCCAGATTTCTGGATATATCATCTTGCTCCATTGTCTTAGCAAGCTTTGTAGTCTCACTGGGAGGTTCAAAATGAGGGGCGTGAGGGTATGGACCCGAGACCTTGACAATTGGTTCTGGAGCATAATGTTGGGCATCGGGGACCGATGGTGGAGGACAACCATTAATCCAAGCTTGGTACATTTTGGCCTTCTGTCTTTTCAATCTCCAAACCTCTTCTTTCCGCTCAGATTCTGATTCAACAATTCCCTTAGACGGATCAGTAACACCTGTGTTCAACCCTTTGCCAGCCATGACTGCCTTGCTTTTTGACCTTGTGATGTATGGATTAGTGAACTTAAGAACCAAAAACCAACCACCCTTCTTCTATGAATTTGACAAGAATGAAACTATCACGTTAGCGTTAGGGCAGATAACATATTGGTAACCGCACATTTGGGGAATGAATGCACCTAAGCAATTAACTGTTTCTATTATGCATTTTCTCGACTGCTTGCGTCATCCCGGTCTTTTCCCTATTTCCAATTGCAAACTTTCTCTTTTTTTTTTCCTTTCTCTTTCTTTGTTCTCTCTTTTTCATTCTTGCCTTTTATTTCTCTTTGTTTTTATTTTCTCATTCCCTCTTGTTTTGCCATTTTTTTTCTCTTGGTTTTCTTATTCTTTTCTTCTTCTCTATTGTTTTTCTCTCTTTTCTTTTTCTTTTTTTCGTTTGGTTACAGTCGAATCCTATGGAGATTGCCTACATATCATGACCCCGCATGAATCAGACCAAGTGTAGTTCTTACCGTAGCAAAATATTTTCCACGCAAACAACTGCCTTTATTATAACACTTGGAAAAAGTTTACAAACTTTAAAGACGAACAAAACAAAATTTAAAGGACTAACTGACAGACTTACAAAGTTTAACAAGAAAGACTCAAAATAAAGATTAAGAATACACTAATGCTTTAAAATTTCCTGGGGCCAGCGAGGCATCATTCGGCCTTACCGCCGGCCTTTGTACAAGATCCCTTTGAAGCTTCTCCAGGTCGTTCATTATTTGCTTGACGAAAGTCATTACTGCTGCAAAAAAGGTGGTACGGGTCATGTCCTCGCATACTCGGCATTTTGCGGTAATGTAGCGTGCGATGTTTCTGACCCCTTCTCTAATCCTGCTCTTTTCTTGCACCAACCACCCTATCTGTTGATCCCAGGTTTCCAGCACTCAAGAGTTATGAAGGAGTTGATCTTGAAACTTATGCATTTATTCCTCCATTCACGCCATCAGGTCATAACAGTGTTTGCTATCTGCTCTGAAATCTCTAGCTTACCTGAATATCCTGTCTTCGAAAGTGCCTATTTGTCCTCTCGGGATAGTGACACTCCCCTCATAGCCCCTCTTCATCTGCTGCATATGAAGTGCTCGCTCTTTTGCACCCCTTGTCCATCTGGCCCGGATCCTTGCCAAGCTAGCTTTAGATTTTTCCAAGTCCTCTTGGCATTTGCGAGCTTTCCCTTTTAGTTCGTTTATGAGTTTTTGATCAGCCCGATTCCTTTCTGGTTTTCTGACAGCTATTCTCATTTTTCGGATTTGAGCCTTAAGGGCCTCATTTTCTTGACTTAGCTTCTTCTTTTCTCCCTCATCCGCAGCGACTTGAACATCCATTTCAAATTGCAGATCCATGGCTTGCTTCTCCAGTTTGCCTATTGTAGCCCTGTATTCGCGTTCTTTAGCCAACCAGTCCCACTGTTCCTGTGATGATTTGAAAAAATCTTGGATATGGGGCCTCTTAGCTGGCCTCTCGAACTCAATGTCTCTTTTATACCAAGCAAGGCATCCCGATGACACTTCACCTTTGGCCCGATCTCGTACACAAGTATTTGTTGTTAGGATTTGACATTCGTTCCAAATTTTACGAATTGTTGCTTCAGGGAAATGGCCATCCGGCCCAATCTCAACTACCCGGATACTGAGATCTGCGTCATTTGGCACTATCTGGCACCTTCCGAGCTATCTCAAAACCCGATACGGGCATAAGGTTGGATGCTCCTAAGACCCATCAAAAGGAAGTGAGGCCCAATTGCTGGCATTTATATGATCTCGTCCACATGCAACCATCCCAGCGTCCATTCTACTTGGCTAGCAGTGAGGGGCTGAAAGTAAGATATCCATCCTGCAACCCCTTCAGGCAGGCTGATCCCTTTAATCCTTGCATAAAATTCCTATATACAAGTTTTCTCTGTTTACCCATAGCTTATGAACTGAGGACGGTGGAACAGGTGTTCGGTCATCCACATTTGCAACAACAGATTGCACCCTTCAAAGAAGTCTCCCCCAGCTCTGCAGATCGTGAGAGCACGAAAAATCTCAGCTACTATCATAGGCGTGAGTGTGCTCTTGGCCTAGGTGAGCAAAGTGCTGACAACCCCTGCTATCTTTATGTCGATATTCCCATCTTTCCTTGGGAACACCAAGAGCCCCAGGAAAGCCACCATAAAAGTGAAACGTCTATACTCTTCCCATTTAAGGCGATTTCCTTTGCTGCAGATTTTATTCTCCGGCTTGTTGAACCCTCCTATACGACCATATCTGTTGTATATGAATGATAAAGTATAAAACCCAGCAGCCAAGTCCAGGTTGTGTACCCCTCTGCTTATCTTTAGCGAGTCTAAGAATCTGTGCACGGATATGGTTCTTGGAGCAACCAAATACTTGTTTCTTAAAGGAAGCTCAGCATTCCCAATGTACCCGGCTATTTCTTCTAAGGTCGGGGTGAGTTCAAATATGAAAAATAGAACACATTGTGCGCAGGGGCCCAGCATTTGACCAATGCCCTTATGATGTCTCCCCTGGGTATAATCTCCAGCAGTCCGGGAAGGCCCCCCAAATATTTCTTGACCTCGTCTTGCCCTTCTCCACCTAAATCATTCCACCACATCCGCAACTCCAAAGGGATCTTGCTTATGAAAGAGAAAGGTTCATTTTGGACTGTGCTCATCCTGCACATTTATTAAGGTGATTAAGTGAAACAGTCCTGATTTTATTCTATGTGACTCAAAAAAAAAAATTGACCCCCTTTTTTCATGTTTTTAATTTTAAAACCGAAAGCCCAGTTTTGCAGATACGGCCTTTTAGCATCTCCGAAGGAAGATTTTAAGGTTGTGCCCGCTAGCTGGTCAAAAATTGGAAAAGACCAAAGGTGGCTGTTTATGCAAAAATCAGCCTTCCGGCGTCCCTTTCGGCAACATTCGGCTATTTTTGAGAATAACAGTGTCACCTAACTTATTTAGGACAACATTAAAAAAAATTGTTATTTTTAGGCTATTTTGCCAAAAAGGGAAGTTGAACCCGATGGGGGTTGCCTACATATCTCACGTCCGGTGAGAACCAAACTGACGTAGTTCGGGAAAATAAAATGACTACTACTTTTTTTTCATTAAAACAAGATCTTTTTGAAAACAAGATTTTTATTGGCAAACAAATAAACTATTTTTGAAAATAAAAGTTTTTTTTTCAAAAAATTGGCAGAGTCTCGACACTATTTGGATATTGTATTTTTCAAAACAGGCGATTAACTCTCTTTACCCTCATACTGCTATAGTTTTTTTCCTTTCCCCCAAGTATTTGAAAGCCGGTCAACATGCAAATCCGAAACAAATAAATGTACAAGTAGGATGTATCAGGATGGTCCATTATTCCGGGTATACCTGTCCTAGACGAACCCAACCCCTGTTTTAAGTCCCCTAAGTCAGAATGCACATGATGCAGATAAGCTTTCCTACTAGGGATGCGGCATGAGGCTGAGTTATTCTAGGTTCAAAACCTGGGTATATGTTCTAGACTGTGTACCCGAGCGGACAACTCGAGTTGAGGAGGGGGCTACGTACCGGGGACCTGCAAGATCGCCCGGCTTAGTAACTTGTCCGAGCCTATTTTCTTATTTCAAGGTATGACACTAATAGAATAGGGAGTCTCGACCAGCGAGCACATCCCCAAAGATAAGAAGAGAGGGGTTTCGTAACAGTTTATATGTACAATTCAAATAATATCAAAGCGGTAAAAGCATCATTTTGCACATTAAGCCCAACATGTAAAAATATCAGATAATAAACAAAGCCAAATACAATAATTATTCTAAGCTCGAACTCTTGAACCCTGAACCAAAAGTTCTGGGTTCATGTCCCCAGCAGAATCACCAGAGCTGTCACACTTCTTTTTTCTTACTACACCCCCGTGAAGGGATATAATAAGGGAGTTTTTCCAATTAAAGGAAAATCGAAACAGGATTTGTTATTATGAGATTCAGAGTCTCCACTTGAGATATTTATGGTGTCCTAAGTCACCAGTTCAAATCCCGAATCGAGGAAAGGGATTGACTCCATATTACAGTCCACGAACCAGAAATCCGGGTAAGGAATTCTGTTAACCCGGGAGAAGGTGTTAGGCATTCCCGAGTTCCTTAGTTCTGTCACGGTTGCTCAGCTGTTATATTTGGCTTAATTATCTGATTTTAAAATAATTATGAACCTATATTCAAATTTTAACTTTTAACCGCTTTCGTTATTATTTCTTAAAGAAAATTGCAACGTTATTAAAAACATGTCTCGAACCACGTCACATAAATGTACCCGTATTTTTTTGACATATTTTAACATCGTTGAGATTTGGATTTGGGTCACATAAATGTGCACCCGAGTTTAAGGAGGTAAAATTATTAAATAACGCGCCTAAAAGCAACTAACGCGTTGTTAACTTTGCGAGGGTCATGGAAATTTGTTAAACGTCACTCCTCAAGTTCTAAACATTTTAGAGACATAATTAGAGAGGGCCGAGCATGTGAAATTTTGTTAGGATCGGCACACCTCTATTTTCATTTTTAAGGAAACTTCAACTTACATTGTTGAGGGCCATAACTACATTTGCTAAATATGACGCACCTTGCTTAATTGATTCTAGATCCTTAGCCTTTTTAACTTTAATGCTCATATGGGCTAAATAAGATACTTTATATAAAACTCAGGCCCACGTCTCTAAATTATTAGGCTAAGTCTCTGAATTATTAGGCTAAGATACAAGGAGGTTGCTTTGGACTTATAGAACCTTGATAACATTCAGGCCCAAAGGGCCCAAACACTCCAACCAGCGCCGGCTTCAAACAAAGAACCCTGGATCGAATCCCTGAAGCCAACAATTATTGATTTTTGCCACAACTTTTCAACCATTAGTGAATAGGAACCTTATACAACTATCAATAATGATCCACTTTTAAATTAGACTAAGGCATA
>MDKF010416766.1:0-14741 GCA_026770625.1 Nicotiana glauca | reverse complement strand
GTTACTTTTAAGTTGTTGCAGTCGGGAGCCCGCCCGGAGAACGGAGGTGTTACTTTTAAGTTGTCGCAGTCAGGAGCCCACCTGTAGAACAGAGGTGTTACTTTTAAAGTTGTTGCAGTCGGGAGCCCTCCCATAGAATGGAGGTGTTACTTTTAAGTTGTTGTAGTCGGGAACCCGCCCGTAGAACGGAGGTGTTACTTTTAATTTGTTGCATTCGGGAGCCCGCACGTAGAACGAAAGTGTTACTTTAAGTTGTTGCAGTCGAGAGCCGGCCCGTAGAACGAAGGTGTTACTTTTTAAGTTGTTGCATTCGTGAGCCTGCCCGTAGAACGGAGGAGTTACTTTAAGTTATTGCATTCGGGAGCCCGCCCGTGGAACGGAGGTGTTACTTTAAGTTGTTGCATTCGGAAGCCCGCCCGTATAATGGTGGTGTTACTTTTTAGTTGTTGCAGTCAGGAGCCCGCCCATAGAACAGATGTGTTACTTTTAAGTTGTCGCAGTCGGGATCCTGCCCGTAGAATGGAGGTGTTACTTTTAAGTTGTAGCAGTCGGGAGCCCGCCCGTAGAACGGAGGTGTTACTTTAAAGTTTTTGCATCTGGGAGCCCGCCCGTAGAACGGAGGTGTTACTTTTTCAGTTGTTGCATTCAGGAGCCCGCACGTAGAACGGAGGTGTTACTTTTTCAGTTGTTGCATTCAGGAGCCCGCACGTAGAACGGAGGTGTTACTTTAAAGTTGTTGCATTCCGGAGCCCGCCCATAGAACGGAGGTGTTACTTTTAAGTTGTTGCATTTGGGAGCCCGCCCATAGAACGGAGGTGTTACTTTAAAGTTGTTGCATTTGGGAGCCCGCCCGTAGAACGGAGGTGTTACTTTTTCAGTTGTTGCATTGAGGAGCCCGCACGTAGAACGGAGGTGTTACTTTAAAGTTGTTGCAGTCGGGATCCCACCCGTAGAACGGAGGTGTTACTTTTAAGTTGTTGCAGTCGGGAGCCCGCCCGTAGAACGGAGGTGTTACTTTTAAGTTAATATGGCGGCACGACGCAGGTTACCATCAAATCAGTTTAGATGGACCATTTCCACCACGTGGCTGTTATAAATCTTGGCAAGATAGAGCTTGACTTTGTACCCATTAACTCTTAAGATCTCTCCATTTTTGTTTTTCAAGTCAAGTGCACCAAACGGAGTCACAAGCACCACTTCAAAAGGTCTACTCCATTTCAACTTAAGCTTTCCCGAAAATAGACGTAACCGAGAATTGAACAAGAGAACCAATCACCCACTTTGAACTCCTTGCCATGAGTATATTTGTCATGAAGGTACTTCATCTTGTCCTTGTACAAGGACGAACTAGAGTAGGCATGAAATCGGAACTCATCAAGTTCATTAAGCTACAACATCTTATTCAAGATTCAACTTCCTCAAAGCCCACATGGCCTTGTGCTCTAACTCAACTATAAGATGACAAGCTTTCCCAAACACCAACCAGTACAAAGACATAACAATTGGAGTCTTGTAAGCAGTCCTAAAAGCCCATAGAGCATCGTCCAATTTCTTTGACCAGTCGGTCCTATTTGCATTGACTGTCTTTGACAATATACTCTTGATTTCCCTGTTTGAGACTTAAACTTGGCCACTCGCCTGAGGATGATAAGGAGTAGACACTTTGTGATTGACATCATACTTTGCAAGCAAAGTGTCAAAAGCTCTATTTAAAAAATGAGACCGCCCATCACTTATGATTGCTCGCAGAGTGCCAAACCTAGTAAAAATACTCTTCTTGAGAAACGCAACAACACTTCGGGCCTTATTATTGGGTAAAGCCACGGCCTCAACCCACTTTGAAACATAGTCAACTGCCACTAGAGTGTATGTGTTTCCATATGAACTAATAAACGGGCCCATGAAATCAATGCCCAACACATCAAAAATATCAAATTCAAGAATAGTATTGAGAGGCATCTCATCCTTCTTCGAAATACCACCCGCTATTTGTCATTCGTCGCATATCTTCACAAGTTCACTTGCATCCTTGTACAAAGTTGGCCAGTAAAACCCACAACTAAGAACCTTTAAAGTTGTCCTCGCCCCACCATGATGACCGTCATAGGGAGAGGAATGACAAGCCTCTAAGATACTCAATTGCTCCTCCTCCGAGACACACCTCCGGATCGCACCATCAGTGTAGATCTTGAACAAGTACGGCTCATCCCAATAGAAGTCCAAACTATCCCGTTTAAGCTTCTTCCTTTGGTTAGAAAAGAGCTCACACGGGACAATACCAGTCACAAGGAAATTAGCAATGTCCGCAAACCATGGCATGCCATTCACCGAAACAGAAAGGAGTTGCTCATCGGGAAATGAATCATTGATTTCTAGGCCATTGCAAGGCCTTTCCTCCTCCTCCAAGCAGGATAAGTGGTTCGCCACTTAGTTTTCACACCCTTTACGGTCCATAATCTCCAAATCAAACTCTTTAAGTAACAAGACCTATCGTATCAGTCTAGATTTGGAATCCTTCTTCGTCACCAAGTATCGGAGCGCGGCATGATCAGTATGAACTATGACCTTGGCTCCCATGAGATACAACAGAAATTTCTCTATTGCAAACATAATAGCCAACAATTCTTTTTCAGTTACCGTGTAATTCACTTGAGCATCATTCATTGTCTTACTCGCATAATAAATCGGGTGAAACATTTTATTCACTCTTTGACCCAAGACCGCCCCAACTGCAACCGCATCATCACTCGCGTCACACATGAGCTCAAAAGGCAATCTTTCAATTGGGTATGGTAATAATAGGAGTGGCGGTCAACTTGTACTTGAGAACTTCAAAAGATGTCATGCATTCCTCATTGAACACGAACTTTGTATCCTTTTCCAAAGTTTGCACAAAGGATTCACTACCTTCGAAAAGTCTTTGATAAATCTCCGGTAGAACCCCGCATGCCCAAGAAAAATTCTAACTCCCTTAACTGAAGTAGGGGAGGGAGCCTTTAAATCACTTCTATTTTATCTTTGTCCACCTCTATATAATGCTTTGAAATTCTAAGGACAAGGACTATGCCCTCCTCAACCATGAAGTGGCATTTATCCCAATTGAGCACAAGATTGGTTTCCTCACACCGGGCCAACACCCTATCAAGATTCTTCAAGCATTCATCAAAGGAGTCACATACAACATTGAAGTCATCCATTAACACCTCCAAAATGTCTTCCACCATGTCGGTAAAAATGGCTATCATACAGCGCTGGAAAGTAGCCGGTGCATTACACAACCCGAATGGCATCCTAGAAAAGGCAAAGGTACCATATAGGCAAGTGAAGGTAGTCTTTTCCTGATCTTCTGGAGTAATCAAAATTTGGTTGTACCCAGAATATCCATCCAAAAAATAGTAGAAGGCATGCCCAGCAAGTCTATCTAGCATCTGGTCAACAAAAGGCAATGGAAAGTGATCTTTGCGTTTCATTTTGTTCAACTTGCGGTAATCCATACACACCCTCCATCTGGTGATAGTTCTGGTAGGAATCAACTCATTTTGCACATTGGTAACCACGGTCATACCACCCTTCTTCGGCACACATTGCACCGGCGAAGTCGAAGAGCTATCAATGATGGGGTACACAACCCTGGCATCCAACCACTTGATCACCTCCTTTTTCCCAACTTCTTGTATTGCCTCTTTCAACCTTCTTAGATGTTCCAAGGAGGGCTTCGCATCATCTTCAAGAATAATCTTTTGCATACAAAAGGTGGGGCTTCTCCCCCAAATATCAGCTAAAGTCAATCCAATTGCCTTCTTCTATTTTTGGAGCACCGCCAATGGGGAATCTACTTGCATGTTAGTAAAACAGGAGGAAAGAATAACTGGCAAAGTTGAAATAGGGCCTAAGAATTCATACCTGAGCTGTGGATGCAACGACTTCAACTCCAACATGGGAGGTTCCTCAATTGAGGGATTTGTTGGTAGAGTCTTCCTATTCTCAAGATCCAAAGAGAGCTTCTGAGGCTCATAAGAGTAAGAGCCTATTCCATGTAAAGCATTAACACACTTCACCCGACCTTCATCCTTATTTACATCAAGATTAAATAATACCGCCTCTAGAGGGTCCTCCACATTGATCATTGCACTAGTATCATCAATTATCACTGCTATGACAAGATCCACGAATGAGCACACTTCAGTAAAGTTGGGCTGCTTCATTGACTTACACACTTGAAAGACCACTTTTTCATCACCCACCGGATGGTGAGCTCCCCCGCTTCCACATCAACTAAGGCCTTCCTAGTAGCAAGGAAAGGTCTTCCCAAGATTATACGCACCTCATAATCGAGAATCACAAAATCAGCTGGCAAGATGAATTTGTCCACCCGGATAAGAACATCATCAGTTATACCCAAGGGCCTCTTCATTGATCTATCCACCATTTGCAATCTCATGGAAGTCGACCTCGGTTGTCCAATACCCAACGTCTTGAAAACTGAGTAGGGAATCAAGTTGATACTTGCCCCCAAATAATTTAGAGCTTTTGCAAAGTCTTCCCTCCCAATGATGCAAGGAATGGTTAAAGCACCGGGATCTTCTAGCTTCAGAGCCATTGAACGCACTATAGCACTAACTTGGTGGGTCATCTTGATAGTTTCACAATCCATGGATCTTTTCTTTGTCACCAAGTCTTTCATGAATTTAGCGTAACTCGGCATTTGCTCTAAAGCCTCCACCAAAGGCACATTAATGGATAAGCTCTTCATCATGTCAATAAATTTCTTAAACTGGTTCTCATTTTTCTACTTCGCGGGCCTTTGAGGATAAGGTGGAGGTGGCATTGGCAAAAGAGCCTTGGCTTTAGGCACAACCGTTTCCGGCATGTCTATTACAGGTTCCCTAGACGGGTTCATGTCATTCTGAGTTTCCACCTCAGTATGTGTCGCACCTCCTTTCGGCGCTACTGCACCCCGCGAATGGCGTGGTAAAGGGACTTTTTCTAATTAAAGGACAATCGAAACGGGATTTATTATTAAGAGATTCAGAGTCGCCACTTGGGAGATTTATGGTGTCCCAAGTCACCGGTGTGAATCCCGAATCGAGGAAAAAGTTGACTCTATTTAACAGTCCGTGAACCAGAAATCCGGATAAGGAATTTTGTTAACCCGGGAGAAGGTGTTAGGCATTCCCGAGTTCCGTGGTTCTAGCATGGCCGCTCAACTGTTGTATTCGGCTTAATTATCTGATTTTATAACATGCTTTAACCTATGTGCAAATTTTAACCTTTGACCGCTTTTAATATTATTATTATTATTATTATTTTAACAAAAGAATTGCAACCTTGTGAAAACGTATCTCGAACCACGTCACATCAATGTACCTGTGGTTATCGACACATTTCGACTCCGTTGAGATTTGGATTTGGGTCACATAAATGTGTACCCAAGTTTAGGGAGGTAATGTTATTAAAATACGCGCCTAAAGAGTCTAGCGTGTTATTATTTTGGGGAAGGCCGTGCAATTCGCAAAACGGCCCATCCCGGAGTCTAAGTATTTTAATATATACATTTATGAGGGCCCCGCAATTTGCATTTTATTTGGCGAGGCATGTCTCATTTATTTTAAAAGGACGATCCCAAAGTGACTACATTTTTTCTATTTTTGTTTGTCTCTAACAATGAAAGAATAAAAAGTCCTAATTGATTTACATGCTTGACGATTTCGGGCCTCTCATTAGTTATTAGGTTATAATATATGCGAACGACAAATGGCACCCACTTGTTAAATGGAAGATTGTTTCGTGCCTTATTCTGCAAGCGAACTACTAAAGCTTAAATTTAAACATGCATCCGAGATTGACAAAATATTGAAAACGAACTAACCATTCTCCAAGTTGGTTTAAACTTAACATTTCTGAAATTAATTTAAACTAACATTTCTAGATGATTGAAACTCATGGAACTAACGGCTAGGAAATGTTATCAACATGGATTCGAACATTGGTCTATATATTGCCTAATGGAATCAAATGCCAGCTTATTTAAATCTACCTTGAATATAAGAGAAAACTAGATATGAAATATAAGCAACTAATCCATTAACTATTTGTTCGTTCTACGAATTAATTAACTAACTACATTACATGTACAACTGACGACTACAGATTGCGATTTTAACGAATAAAATTTTAGTTAGGCATAAAAGCTACACCATGCATTCTTATTGAGTCATAAAACTAGATTTTACAAATACTTATCACATATCTATTAAACTACAGATACAACACTTAATTCGTCAATCACCCTAGCATTTCATTTTACTTTTACATCTCACAAATACATCAGTGTTGATTCGAAAGTGTACCTGGTATTGGAAAAAGAAGAAGAAACAGGATTGATCAGCAGGGTAGTAACAGTACAGCAACAGATGAAACGCAGCAGAATAAATCCCAGAAAAAACAGTGGCAATTTCAAATATACCAAACAGCAACACCAACACCAGAAAACCAAGTATAAAACCAAAAACACCAACAGTAGCAAACCAGTACTGATTTTCAATAGCAAAAGAGACCTCACTTTTTCAGTTTTTTTTTAACTCTCAAACATTCTCTTAAAAATGATATCTTTTAACTGATTGTTTCTTGATTGTTTCTTTATCAAAGACTTATGTTATTCTCCAATGTGACCTCCCAAAGATGACTTCAAAAAGCTTTTTTCCTTTTTTTTTTTTAATTCTGACCTCTTTGATTTTTAAAAGCCAGTCCTTAATTATGTCCAAGTCTGCGTTATTTATCTCCAAAAACAGACCACTTTAAACAATTAAACAAATAAGGAAAAGTCTCATCTTCTTGAGCCCCGTAATCCAGCTACTATATGTCTAATTCATTTTTAATTCAAAGCATGGGTAGGTGTATTTAATCAATTCTTTTAACACCATTATGTCTTGTTCCCCACTTTTAATTAAATAAATATCTTATTCCCCACTACCATGTGTCTTGTTCCCCACTATAATATTTTAATCATACTTTTATATCTAGTGGACAAAGCACTCAACATAAATAATTCAACAAGTTGTCAATTCCCGTATTACCCCTGAAATTATTGAAATTACTATTCTACCCTCATCCCTTCAATCTGTACCAAAATTATCAAACGACCAAAACTGGTTCCTAAAAATACCAAATCACTACAGCTATAACCAAATTCCTAATCTAATTCAACAATTAGTCTCATGAACAAACTCATAATCAACAATATTTAAGAATCACTTCAACAAAGTCAGATTCACATCACAAACAAACTTAACAGAATAATAAGTAGATTCAGTTTACTAAAATCAATCATCAATTAAACTTCAAATTAAAATCCAATAGCAATACAACCAAGAGGAAGGTTTCAATGATTTAACAAGAGACATTCAAAATGAAGCTAAAGCATGGTAGACTAATGAACAAAAATAAAACTACTTGAACCAGAAAATACCAAATCATTACATGAATACCTGAATTTATCTAGTCCAAAACATAAGCATCAATTAATATCAACTCATAAAATCTAGCAATTCTAATTATCTAGTTTTCCAATTATCAAACACACAAAAATGGATGAACATCATGCCTATCACCACAAAAATCAAGCAACAAGTTAAAAATGGGTAATAGGTTAAACCTGGATTGCTTTCCAATTAAACCGAAATGAAGCAAACTTTAAAAACCTTTAAACAAAATCAACAACATCGAACCAAAATCTTGGACGAAGACTTCGATTTCTACGGAAACACAATTGTTCGGATAGCGAGCGTCCCAACCAAATGATGAGCAGTGAACAACTGAAGACGACGACGACGAACAAAACAAATAACAATGACTGACGACGTTGGGTGGTTGACGACGAAAAAAACTGAACGTGACTAGACTTGGTGTGCTGGTGCGTCGACTGGTGGTTTGTAGGGCTGTTTGGTCATTGGTGGGGTGGCAAGGTTGCTCGACGTCGATGGTGTTCAGGGGGTGGTCGACTGGTTTTTCCGGTAGTGCGACGACGTGAGGGTGTTCATGGACAGTAGGGTCGTTTGGACGACGAAGGTGAGGTTGTTGTTGGTTGGTCGTCTGAGTGATGAAAACGGAAGGGGGCAGCCTTGGAGGGTTGATGGTGGAGCTGGTTCTTGGTCGAGGGAGGTTTGTTTCGCTGGACAATAGGGTCGTTTGGACGTTGGCGGGGAATGGAGGTGCTGGTCGTTAGGTTGTTGATCGGAGAAGGGGCGGTGGTGTGGCGGCTTGGGGTCGATGGTGGTTTTAGGTGAGAGGGCTGGTCGACTGGAAGGGGAAGGGCAGCCATAAATGGCGAGGGAGCTCCTAGGGTTTGAGGGTGAAGAAGATGAAGAGAGAATGGGGGGGCGGATGTTTAGGGTTTTTGTGTTTAGGGTGTGTAATGAAAAAATGAGAGAGGGGGGTTTGGTTATGTGCTGGGGCGGGGCGGGTCGACCCGATGGGTTTTGGGTTGGGTTTGTGAGACACTTGGGCCTAGTTTGTTTAATTTGGAAGATGGCCCAATCCGAATTTCCTTCTATTTTTTGTCTCTTTTAGTTTATTTGCTCCAAAATTAAACTTATAGATCCTAAATTAAATTAATAAAACCAAAATTAACTTAAACTGCTAATCAACTCCTAATAATAATTATCCCACAAAATTAAACATCAATTAAAATAAAATCATACAATTGGACATTAAATGCTAAAAATGCAAAAATAGCTTTATTTTTTGTGATTTTTCATTTTTGTAAAGCAAACTTAGTTACTCCTAATTGTAAATTAAATCCTACATGCAAATGCAATATATTTTTGTATTTTTATTAATTTAAACAAACAAACATGCACGCACAAAAATGCAAACAATAAAAGAAAAATAACACAAAATCCACAAAAATAACAAACAACACAAAACTATTTATTGAATTTTTTGGGAGTATTTCTCATATAGGGCAAAAATCACGTGCTTACAGCTGCCCCTCTTTGTCCGAAAGCACGAAGAGTTTTCGTGCAAAGATAAAGTGAGAAAGCGATTATTGCCCGTTTGAGTACTCCGTGTGATGCATTATTTGAAAAGATTTGACCGAACATTTACTTAAAAAGGTCTCCTACATATCCCTGGCTAAAAGAGAATCAGGTCAATGTAGTTCGGGAAGTTTTGGTAGCTGGGACTACCATGGGACTATGATTTGATGTTACTGTTGTTGCTGTTGCGGCTACTGCTTGCCGAACTCCTTATTTACACCGTGCTAAACAGAAAATAAGAAGATAGACTAAACTAGTCTATGAATTACAAAATTTTATCTCGATCTCCAGGCCTGCTCTTGTCGCCTCGCTTTCTTGTTGATTGCTTCCTCTGATGTTTCTTTCTTCTGACTTCACTCGTCGGCCTCTCTTGATTGCTGAACTTGGAATGTTTATTTCCTTCTTGTGGGCTTCGCATTATTTTCTTAGAAGCTTGAACTGACCATTATTGCCTTCCTTTTGATTTCTGAATTTGGATTTATGCTGGGGATTTTTGTGGCAACTCTTCGCTCTTCTGGCAGGCTACTGACTTCAAGACTTGAAATGTAAAAAACTGAAATGTAAAGATTGAAATGTATTCCTCCGTTATACGGGCGAGCTCCCGACTTCGAAATTTGAAATTTAAAGACTGAATGATTACCATCTTAGGAGAAAAATTTATCTAACTAAGATTTTGACGGTAGGAGATAATTCATCAGAATAGGTCTAATTGTGATCTCAGGAGAACGATTCATTAGACTGAGATTTTGATATCTTAAAGTTTAAATACTGAAATTTATTCCTCCGTTATACAGGCGGGCTCCCGACTTCGAAATTTGAATTTAAAAACTGAAATTACCATCTTAGGAGAAAAATTCATCTGAATAAGATTTTGACGCTAGTAGATAATTCATCAGACTAGGTCTAAATTTATGTGATCTCAGGAGAAAGATCCATCAGACTGAGATTTTGCTATCTTAGGAGAAAGATTCATCAGACTAAGATTTTGATATCTTAGGAGAAAGATTTATCAGACTAAGATTTTGATGCTATGAGATAATTCATCAGACTAGGTCTAAATTTATGTGATGTCAGGAGAACGATTCATCAGACTGAGATTTTGATATCTTAAAATGTAAATACTGAAATGTATTCCTACGTTATACGGGCGGGCTCCCGACTTCGAAATTTGAATTTTAAAAGACTGAATGATTACCATCTTAGGAGAAAAATTCATCTGACTAAGATTTTGACGCTAGGATATAATTCGTCAGACTAGGTCTAATTTTTTTTTTTTGTGATCTCAGGAGAAAGATTCATCAGACTGAGATTTTGATATCTTAGGAGAAAGATTCATCAGACTAAGATTTTGACGCTAGGAGATAATTCATCAGACTAGGTCTAAATTTATGTGATCTCAGGAGAAAGATTCATCAGACTGAGATTTTGATATCTTAGGAGAAAGATTCATCAGACTAAGATTTTGACGCTAGGAGATAATTCATCAGACTAGGTCTAAATTTATGTGATCTCAGGAGAAAGATTCATCAGACTGAGATTTTGATATCTTAGGAGAAAGATTCATCAGACTAAGATTTTGACGCTAGGAGATAATTCATCAGACTAGGTCTAAATTTATGTGATCTCAGGAGAAAGATTCATCAGACTGAGATTTTGATATCTTAGGAGAAAGATTCATCAGACTAAGATTTTGACGCTAGGAGATAATTCATCAGACTAGGTCTAAATTTATGTGATCTCAGGAGAAAGATTCATCAGACTGAGATTTTGATATCTTAGGAGAAAGATTCATCAGACTAAGATTTTGACGCTAGGAGATAATTCATCAGACTAGGTCTAAATTTATGTGATCTCAGGAGAAAGATTCATCAGACTGAGATTTTGATATCTTAGGAGAAAGATTCATCAGACTAAGATTTTGACGCTAGGAGATAATTCCTCAGACTAGGTCTAAATTTATGATTACTTAAAATGCAAAGATTGAAATGTATTCCTCCGTTATACGGGCGGGCTCCCGACTTCGAAATTTGAAATTTAAAGACTGAATAATTGCCATCTTAGGAGAAAAATTCATCTGACTAAGATTTTGACGCTAAGAGATAATTCATCAGACTAGGTCTAAATTTATATGATCTCAGGAGAAAGATTCATCAGACTGAGATTTTGATATCTTAGGAGAAAGATTCATCAGACTAAGATTTTGACGCTAGGAGATAATTCATCAGAATAGGTCTAAATTTATGTGATCTCAAGAGAAAGATTCATCAGACTGAGATTTTGATATCTTAAATTGTAAATACTGAAATGTATTCCCTTGTTATCCAGGTGGGCGCCTGATTGCTGAACTTGAAATGTATTCCCTTGTTCTCCAGGTGGGTGTCTAATTGCTGAAACTTAAAGTGTATTCCCTCAACACTCGTGTCGTCTTCCCTCGGATGTTGGGGATAACACTGTTGGAGAATTATTTACTTACCTGCTGGGGATAAAAATGCTGGGGAAATATCCTTTCTTCCCCTTTTTCTTCTTCTTCTTTTTTTTTATACTTTTTTTTTTCAAAACTACTTTCTTTTATTTTCTCCCAACACTGTTGGGATAAAAGTGTTATCAGCTAAGGATAACGTTGTTAAGGATAACGCTGCTGGGGAATTTTATTCCTTCAAAATCGGTGCTTCATTCTTCTGGAAGCTGCTGGAGATGACACTGGCTTCTTGCTTTTCTGAAACTTGTTATGCCCGCTGGGGATACAACTCCTTTCACTGAAACTTGTTGTTTTCTTTCTTTTAGAACCGCTGGGGATAATACAGGTTCAAAGGCCACTTCCCTTAAAACAGGTGTTATCTTTCTTCTTCCCCAAGTGGATACCTGTGTTCCAGAAAATTTTCCAAATGAAAGGAAAATTTTCTGCCCCAGTTTGATAATCTTCTTGTGGCATGCCTTTCTGCCATCAATGTCGTTTCCTTTTCCTGCTTTAAATCAAAGAAAATCTATTAGTTTAAAATGCGGTGGTTGGTTGTGATGCTCCTGCTGGGGATGGTTCTCCTCCTCTTTCCCGGCTCTGCGTTTCATTGTCAAAACTTGCTGGGGATGTTATTATTTTGCTGGGGATGATAGATAGTTTTTTCCTTTCTTGCTTCCCCGTCCTCCTTGACGACTCTTTATTCACAAGCCTTTTACCATTGTTTTCCACTTGTATCCTGAACACCCAAATTCCTATGACAGTGACCCTGATTGAGGATCTTGCATGTTTTACTGATGAACCATTTTCTTCATTCATCCTTGTCACTGGAAATACCTTTTCTGCTGGGGATATCCCCCCTTCTTTTGTGGCATATCTAGGGAACGGGTATTTCCCCGACCTTTGAGTCTCATTGGCTTTGGCCTTGAGGTCATTAACCTTCGCGTTTTGATGGAGGTATCCTCCTTGACACTGATCCATCCCTTTGTCAATTTCCTCTTGCTGGGGAATATCTTTCTGGACACTGGCCTTGCGCTTGTTCCCTCCTAACTTATTATACCACTTGGGTGTACAAATCAGATTCCGTCTTGCATAATTGGAAAGCTGGAGGCAAATTTTGGAGTCATTTCTCACTTGTTCTGACCAAACAGACTCTACTGGGGAATTTTCTATGAAAGGAGAAAGATAAAAAGGACCAGAATAAACGACAAAGGAAAGAGATGACTCTCTAACAAGAGAAACTATAAAAAAAACCTATCACACACGGATACCGACTCTAATGGTCATGACATGCACATGTGGCCTATCCTCCGTCGTTAATCGCCTTTCACGATCTTTGTTTGGTGATTTCCCATCTGATTCTCACCCTTATTTGACTTGTAGTGCCCGAAGGTTTTCACTATCAAGCCTCTCTCATTTTGGTTTTTCTCTCAACTTTCAGTCGCCTCAAGGTGCCCGTGAAGGTTTTCACCGATAAGACTCTCTCATTTATATTACTTTTTAGCTGGGGATTGGGGTGTTACTGCTAAGACTCTCTCATATTTCTTTTCCTGGATATCAGAGTCTTCTCTGCTGGGAATCAGAGTGTTATGTTTTGATAAGGCTCTCTCATTTGCCTGACTTGGCATCTTTTGCAGACTGATCGGAAGGTCTTTCTTTGGACCGTAATGTGGGATTTGGGATAGGCTAGAAAGAAAGGGTATTTAAAGGCTCGAAAAATGAAATAACTTGGGTTCAAAATTTACAACCTTCGTAATTAGATTATTTTTTAATAAACACAATTTTTTGCCCCAGTTTCTTGCTTATTTTAACCAAAAATCACAAAGGCATGCACTTGCCCGCTGACTCTTTTGTTTTCATTCTTTTTTTTTTCAAATTAAAAATAAAAGACCTGGTTTTGCAAACACGGCCTTTCAGCACCTCGGGAACAAAGATTTTAAAGATGTGTGGGCTAACCAGTCAAAAACCTTAAAAATAACCAAGGGTGGTTGTTTATGCAAAGTCAGCCTTCCGGCTTCCCTTTCGGGAACATTCGGCTATCTTTGATAAAACGGCGTTACCCGACTTACTTAAGACTCTTTTTTTTCTTTTTTTTCAAAATAAAACCCGATATTGCAAACACGGCCTTCCAGCACCTCGGGGACGAAGATTTTAAGGCTGTGTGGGTCAACCGGCCAAAATCTAAAAAATGACCCAAAAGTGGCTGTTCATGCAAAGTCAGCCTTCCGGCGTCCCTTTCGGGAACATTCGGCTATTTTCGACAAAACGGCATCACCCGACTTATTTATGATTTTTTTTCGAATTAAAATAAGGGGCCCGGTATTGCAAACACGGCCTTTTAGCGCTTCGGAGATGAAGATTTTAAGGTTGTGAGGGTCAAAAATCAAAACCTGGCCCAAAGCGGTCATTCATGCAAAGCTAGCCTTCCGGCGTCCCTTTCGGGAACATTCGGCTATATTTGATAAGGACGGCATCACCCGACTTATTTATAACAAAATTAGAATTCGACATTTTTTGGCTATTTTTTGCAAAAAGGGGATGTTGGACCCGATGAGGGTTGCCTACGTATCTCACATCCGGTGAGAATCAAACCAGCGTAGTTCTGCTGAATAGAGCTAAACTATAACAAAACACACATTTTTTATTTTTTTATTTTTTTTCAAATCAAAAATAAAACGAATTATTTTTTCATTTTAAAACACGAACTTTTTTTTTTTTGAAAACCAAATCATATTTTTTTTATTGGCAAATGAAGCAGAATATTATTTTTTTATTTTTTTTTAAAAACATTTTTTTTTCTTCAGTGGAAAATAAAACAAACTATTTTGAAAAATAAAACTTTTTTTTTATATCGACACATGAAACAAACTATAAAAATATTTTTTTTTCACTGGCAAATAAAATAGACTATTTCAAAAATAAAACTCTCCCTCTTTTTTTTTTTCTCTTCATCGGCAAATAAATATATATATATATATATATATATATATGTATGTATATATGTATGTATGTATGTATTTCCATTTTCTCAAAAATCCGACAGAGTTACGACACTACTTGGACATTGGTTTTTTTTTCTTCTAAAAATGAGTAGTTATCTCTATACACGGTTATTTTTTCTTTTTCACAATTTTTCAAAATACCCGATTTCACACGCTGATCAGCATGCAAGTCTAAAGCAAATAAATGTGCAAAACAAACAAGATGCAGCATGATGGTCTTTTCATTTCAGGTTACCTGTCCTAGACGGA
>MU685285.1:0-27236 GCA_026770625.1 Nicotiana glauca | reverse complement strand
CCGTCGCACGTGTTGGATTTCAGTTCAGTCCAGCTGGACAAGGATCTATCTTATGTTGAGGAGCCATTGGCCATTTTGGATAGGCAGATCGGAAAGTTGAGGTCAAAGAACATCGCTTCAGTGATTGTCCAGTGGCGGGGTCAGCCGACTGAGGAGGCGACTTGGAGGACCAAGCGGGATATGCGCAGCCAGTACCCTCACCGTTTTGATACATCAGGTATGTTTTCTATTATCGTTCGAGGACGAATGAATGTTTAAGTGTAGGAGGATGTAACGACCCGACCGGTCGTTTTTGGAATTTACGCCCCGGTTCCCCATTTACTATTTTCCCTAAGTTCATTTCTGCTATTTTGGTTTGCCGGGACGTTCGGTATTAGGATTTGGAGTGTTTTGGGACACTTAGTCCTTAAATGAAAGCTTAAGAGTTGAAAACTGGTCCGTATTCGGAGCTGTGTGAAAATGACCTCGGGTTGGAAATCCGATGGTTCTGTTAGCTCCGTTAGGTGATTTCGGGGTTGGGAGCGCATTCAGAATGTAATTTGGAGGTCCGTAGCTCATTTAGGCTTGAAATGTCGAAGTTTGAATTTTTGAAGTTCTGGTCTGATAGTGAATTTTTTATCCGAGGGTTGGTTTGATATTCCAGAAGTTGCTGTAGCTTCGTCATGTCATTTTGGATATGCGTGCAAAATTTTAGGTCATTCGGACAAGGTTTGGATAGGTTTTTGATCGAAAGTGTGTTTGGTTCGAATTTGAAGTTCATAGGCTTGAATCTTTGATTAATTCATGTTTCCGGCGTTGTTTTAGGTGGTTTAAGGATTTGAGCAAGTTTAAATGATGTTATGGGATATGTCTGTAGGTTTGGTTGAGGTCCCGGGGGCCTCGGGTGTGTTTCGGATGCTCAACGGATCAATTTTGAAGTTAAAATTCATAGCAGAAAATTGCAGGTCTGATGTCCTTCTACTCGTTCGCGAAGCTTTAATCTCTTCCCTCGTCGCGTTCGCGTCAGCATCTACGCGTTCGCGTAGTGTATTTTTGGAAGGTGTCAGCTTTCTTCATCGTTTGTTCGCGATATCCTTCCCGCGATCGCGAGACTTAACCTGATTCTTCATTGCGTTCGCATCCTATCTTCCGTGTTCGCGTAGGTCAATTTTGACCCCTTATAATTTTCTTCTTCGCGAATGCGTGATTAGGTCCGCGTTCGCGATGGGTTGAAAGCCTGGGTAGACAGATTAAAAGTCCCATTTCGAGGGTTCACCATTTTTATAATATTTTGACTTCTAGAGCTCGGTTCTTGGCGATTTTTGAAGAGATTTTCACCTGGGCAACTTGGGGTAAGTGATTCCCACTCGATTTAGACCATATTCCATGAATCTCCTCTTAATTATACCCTTTAATTTCGTGTTTTTGAATGGGAAGTGGGTAAAACTTCTTAGGCCTAATTGTGAGGATTTGAGGGGGCGTTTGACCTCTGATTTGGGAGATTTTTATATGGTTGGACTCGTGAGAGTACGAGGGTTATGAAAATGTAAAAATTATTCGATTCCAAGATGATGTCTGGAGGGGCATTTTGGTCATTTTACCTATTTTCATGCCCTAGCTTTAGTTTTAATAGTGGAATCAGTTGTTTGCAATATTATTTACGATTTGTAATCGAATTGAATAGATTGGAGCCATTTGGAGTCGGATACTCGTGGCAAGGGCATCGTTCCCTAGTTGATTTTGTACCGGTTCGAGGTAAGTGGCTTGTCTAACCTTGTGTGGGGGACCTCTTCCCTTAGGACTTCTTATGTGTTGATTTACATTCCTTGTACGCGAGGTGACGAGCGTGTACTTGTGCAATTTGTTGAAAATCCACTTTACTAGAAATGCTCAAACTGTGTTTTCTCCGTTATTTGACTGACTTCAATGCAAGATTAAAATTGTGTTAGTTATAAAAGCATGACTAGATAGAATTTACTGCTTAATTGCTTAATTGCCTTACTTGAAATTTACGTGAAGCATGTTAGGCCAGAATTTAACTATTACTTGTATTTGTGTATTTCATTCTCTGAATATTTCCCCGATTTGGTTGTGTTTTCACATTGGAACTACGGGTTCAATTCCCGGGAGATCCTCGCTATTGATATTATGGACTACGGGTTCGATTCCTGGGAGATCCTTTGCTATTGATATTATGGACTACGAGTTCGATTCCTGGGAGATCCTTTGCTATTGATATTATGGACTACGGGTTCGATTCTCGGGAGATCCTTTGCTACTGATATGATGGACTACGGGTTCAATTCCCGGGAGATCCTAGATATTTAAATGAGATGGACTACGGGTTCAAATCTCGGGATATCCAATGGACAATTGAGGAATACTTGTTGTGTTAATTTCCTTACTTAGCTTAATTGTCATTGACTTGTAGCTTCTATCATGTTTTATTGTTATTTCAGATAAATTCCTAATTTACACTGCTCATTGTTGTTATTATATTTTATTCTCAGTAGGGCCCTGACCTTACTCGTCACTACTCAACCGAGGTTAGGCTTGGCACTTACTGAGTACCGCTGTGGTGTACTCATGCCTCTTCTGCGCATGTTTTTCATGTGCAGATCCAGGTACTTCTGGTCGGACTTTCTATCAGTGATCCAGGCGATACATTCGGAGACTTGAGGTATATTCTGCCGCGTCCGCAGACCGAAGAGTCTCCTTCTACTCTAGCTTATAGTTAGCAGTTCCATTTCATGTGTTCAGTTGTGTAGACATTTCTGGATGTTAGAGCCGTAACTTATGTTCATTTAGCCTGTGTTGCCCGTGGGTTTCCGGTTCTTTGGGAGAGTTTTAAATTGCTAAGTGTTAAAGTGTATGTGCCAGGTGGCAACTATACTCATTGTTTACGTTATTCAATTTTGATTATAAATTCCGCAGATTGTTATTACTTCCGCAACGTGTTAGGCTTACCTTGTCGCGAACACCGGGTGCCGTCATGACGTGTTCACAATTGGTGAACTAGAGTCGTGACAGGCATAGACTTTGTAAATGTACCTTTGTGAACCTTTCAATATATATGTAAAGACTCTTCATTTTTCATCGTTTTTCATTTTTCCTTTATTTTTTAGGAATATACCGTGATGCTTGTTTGACTAATGATCTGATATTTTGGACCTTAAATTTAAACCCGTAGGTTCCTTCCACCTCTGAGCGATTTGTATTGCCTGAAAGTTGATCGCTTGGGACTTAGACTCCGAGTCACATTTCAACTTGAGTTTATTGACCCTTGGGTTTTTGAATTTCAATCTGGCTCTTAGGCTCTTACGCGTTGGGGCAGAATGACCTTTAGTTTTAAGCTGGCGACAATGGCTCTTATGCATTGGCCCTTAGGCATTTTTTTAACTTTTTTGGGCTCAGTCTTTGAGTTAGACTACGACTCGAGCTCATTGACCCTTGAGTTTTTTAATATCAAGCTGGCCTTTAGGCTCTTACGCATTGGGTCAGTACGACCTTTAGTTTTAAGCTGGCGATAGTAGCTCATACGCATTGGGTCTGTACGACTCTAATATGGGCTGGCGATAGTGGCTCTTATGCATTGGTTCAGTACGACCTCTAATATGGACTAGCGATAGTGTCTCTTACGTATTGGGTCGGTACGACCACTAATATAGGCTGGTGCCAGTGGCTCTTATGCATTGGGTCGGTACGACCTCTAATATAGGCTTTATTTTTCCCTCGTTAAAGACTTATGAAGTTTTTATGTTTGCCCGAATCCATGACGGTTTGATAAGAACCTCGATTATGAGCCATTATGCAGCGATAGATGAGCACCTCGAGAGGTTTTGCTCAATGGCTGAATGATTTTGAAACCATTTGTTTAGAGCTGACATGATCAAAGATCTTTTGCTTAAGCCTATGGTAGCCTGATTAACTATTTCTTTTTGAAGTTTTTTTGAAGTAATTGAAGGCATATAATTTTATGGCGACGATCGGGCGTTACCAAGTAGGGCTAGTTTGGTTGAACATCCTTGTGGCCATAGTCATTGTATTTGGCCGGATCCTTTTAGTCCCCGAGTGAAGTAGTTTTAGCGTCTATATCGAGGGTATGCCTTTTTAGGGGTCTTACAAGTTCGGATATATAGCCTTAACTTTAAGATCAGGATTATACCTTTTGTAAGGTCTTACAAATTTTTACATGCCTTACTTGAGGTATTATAGATAAGTTACTTGGTACAATTATGGTTCATGACTTGCTTGAGGTCTTACAAATAAGTTACTTGGTACAAGTGTGATTCATGCCTTGCTTGAGGTCGTTCATGACTTGCTTGAGGTCTTATTGATGAGTTACTTGGTACAAGTATGGCTCATGCCTTACTTGAGGTCTTATATATAAGTTACTTGTTACAAGTATGGTTCATGCCTTGCTTGAGGTCTTATAGATAAGTGTTGCCTTATAGAGGTTTTATATTGTTGATAATGCATCGCGGAGGTCTTACATTTTCTAGCATTTCCGCATGGAGGGCATCCGAACTCGAGGTTGCACGCTTGGGGTCTTACAGCCTTGAGTTTCATCTAGCTCGGCGGGATGATAGTCGACAACAGTCCCCGAGGCGTCGAAAGGTTTTTGGCTCTGGTGCCATTATTTTGTAAACTTGGTGTTGCCTTATTAAAGGTTGATGAGTTCGAAGTTTCCAACCCGGAGGTCATATGGCTTAGAGTTTTTGTTGACAGTCCCTGAGTGTTCGGGAAGTTTTTTGATTTTGGAGCTATTTCTACTGAGAGCATCAGACTTCTTTGAAGCGTAAAGCGTTTCGATGGAGGAGGAAATATTATTTGACTACTTGTCACAAGTATTTATGTTTCTTCCGTTAACGGCTCAATTATTCTATGCGTACATGGTTCATTCGACCCTTTGGCCTGATACATCATTTTCCTACTGAGAACTTTTCTAGCTCATCTCAAGTTCTTCGAGAAGGTGATCTTTCGGAGGGATGCCCCCAAATGTTTGAGGTTTATTGAAGAGAAACCTTGAACACTTGTGAAATTTTCCTTAGGTAGAATATAGATATTGCCTTATTAAAAACTTTGTCGGTAAAACCCTCCTTGGGATAAAATTCGATCAAAGGAAAAGAGGGCAACGTTTTCTTTAAAACCCAAACCCAAGGTCTTTGAGCTGGGGGATGATTTGGCGTCTTTCATCGGACACCTTAGCAGTAGTAACGTTTGAGTATCGATATGTTCCAATTGCTTGGAAGCTATTCACCATCCATGGTACCGAGCTTGTAGGAACCTTTGCCGATTACTCCAAGGACGCAGTACGGTCCTTCTCAATTTTTGCCTAGCTTTTCGTCATTAGGGTTCCGAGTGTTTAGGGTGACTTTCCTCAGGACTAAGTCCAAGACTGCAAAATGTCAAAGATTTGTTCTCCTGTTATAGTACCTTTCGATCCTTTGTTTTTGGACGTCCATTCGGACCAGCAAAATTTCTCGCTTTTCATCTAATAGTTCGAGGGCCGTAGTCATTGCCTCATTGTTTGAGCTCTTGATAGTGTGCTGGAATCTAGCACTTGGCTCTACAACCTTGACCGGTATCAAAGCCTTGGCACCATATACCAGATTGAAAGGCGTCTTTCCCGTGCTTGATTTTGGAGTTGTACGATATGCCCATAGCACTTCGGGTAATATTTCTCTACATTTTACCTTACTGCTTTCCAACTTGTTTTTTAAGTTTTGAATGATGGTTTTGTTTGTAGATTCGGCCTGACTGTTTGCACACGGGTGGTGAGGTGTAGACAGGATTATCTCGATTTTGTGATCCTCAAGGAATTGTGTTACTTTGCTCCCAATGAACTACTTTCCATTATCGCATGCTATCTCATAAGGAATACCAAATCCGCACATAATATGGTCCCAAAAGAAGTTAATGACTTCTTTTTCTCTTATATTCTTGAAGTCCTGCTCTTCCACCCATTTTAGAATCGATAGAGGTCCGACGATATCCATTCCCACTTCATGAACGGCCACAACGACGAGACCGAATGTAGCTACACCAGGTTGGTGAATTATTGGGGCAAATCTTTGGTATTTTTTGCACTTACGAATGAATTCATTTGTATCTTTTTCCATGCTGGCCTCATAGTAGCCCGCTCTGATCACTTTTCGGACTAGGGAATCGGCACCGGAGTGATTTTCATAACTGCCCTCGTAGATTTCTCGGATCACATAATCTGTGTCACACGGCCCCAAACATACTGGTAGAGGCCCATCAGAGGTTCTCCTATACAGAGTTCTATTTTCATCGATCAAAAATCGGGCTACTTTGGTTCACAGGGCCCTTGACTCTTTTAGTTCTGCGGGTAATTTCCTACTTTCCAAATAATCGATATATTTATTTCTCTAATCCCATGTTAGGCTAGTATAGTTGATCTCATCATGACCTTCATCGATCACTTATTTGGATAACTGAACAACAACCCTGAGGAGTATGTCGTCTTCCTCGACGGATGATACCAGCTTCGCGAGGCCATCGACCTTGCTATTCTGCTCCTAAGGTATGTAGATCAAAGTCCATTCTTTGAAGTGGTGCAATGTGAATTGAATTTCGTCTTACTACCCTTGAATCCTATCTTCTCGGACCTCAAATCTTCCATTTACCTGATTTACTACTAGGAGGGAATCATATTTTGCTTCGATGGCTTCATCTCCTAGGCCTTTGGCCAATTCAAGACCTGCAATCATAGCCTCATATTCGCCTTCATTGTTAGTCAACTTTGGAGGTTTTATAGATTGTCTAATTATGCGGCCCATAGGCAATTTTAGAACTATGCAAGCCCGGACACTTTTACGTTCGAGGCGCCGTCAGTGAACAGGGTCTATACCCTGGAAGATGTTCCTATTTTTAGTAAAAGTTCTTTCTCTACCTCAGGCACGAGCAAGGGCAAAGAGCAGCTACAAAATCTTCCAGAATTTGGGACTTGATAGCCATGCGAGGTTGATATTCGATATCATATCCCCGAGTTCGATAACCCATTTGTCCATTCGACCCGATAGTTCAGGCTTATGCAATTTTCAAATAGGGTATGTTGTTAAAACACAAATATGATGGCATTGAAAATAAGGTTTCAATTTTTGTGATGCGCTTATTAATGCAAGAGCTAATTTTTCTAGATGCGGATACCTGGTTTCGGCATCTCCCAAGGTCTGACTTACGTAATAAATAGGAAATTGCGTACCTTGTTATTCTCGAACTAGCACACCACTTACCGTTATTTTTTATACGGCCAGGTGCAAATACAGCGTCGAATCCTCCTTTGAGGTGTGGAGCAAAGGTGGGCTAGGCAGATATCTCTTCAACTCCTCCAAGGCATGTTGACATTCCGGAGACCACTCAAAGTTGTTTTTCTTTTTGATTAAGGATAAGAAATGACGACTCATGTCCGAGGACCTTAATATGAATCGGCCTAAGGCTGCTATCCGCCAGGCCAGTCGATGTAGGGCCTTTACAATGTTTACTATCGTGATTTCTTCGATGGCTTTGATTTTGTCGGGGTTATTATCGATTCCCCTGTTTGACACCATGAAGCCTAAGAATTTACCCGAGCACACTCTGAAGGCACATTTCTCGATATTGAGTTTCATGTTAAAGCTTCTGAGGATGTCGAATGTCTCCTGCAAATGAGTCAAATGGTCCTCTTTGCGCAAAGACCTAACTAGCATGTCATCGATATAAACTTCCATGTATTTTCCTATTTGATGTTCGAGCATCTTATTAACTAGGCGTTAGTATGTGGCTCCCGCATTTTTCAGCCCTAAGGGCACTACATTGTAACAATATGTACCGTACTTCATGGTGAACAAAATCTTTTCCCTATCCTCGAGGTTCATCTGAATTTGGTTATACCCCGAGTAGGTGTCGAGAAAGGTGAGGTTCTCATGAACAGCCATGGAATAGATTAAGCGGTCTATGTTAGGCAACGAGAATGAATCCTTAGGGAATTCATTATTTAGGTCTTTATAATCTACGCACATTCTTAACTTATTTCCCTTTTGGGAACTACCACCACATTGGCCAGCCATTCGGGATATTTTACCTCCCTAATAGAACCTATTTTAAGGATTTTTGTTACATCGTATTTGATGAACGCGTGTTTTATTTCAAACTAGGGTCTCCTTTTATAATTCACTAGTTTGAATCTAGGGTCGACGCTTAGTTGATGGGTGGTTATTTCCACTGAAATCCATGTCATATCTAAATGGGACCAAGAAAAGCAGTCGATATTATTAATAAGAAATTAAATGATTTTTTTCCTCAGTTCGGGGGTTAATCCCGTTCCCAGGTATACCTTCCAGTCATAGAGATGTTCGATCAAAATAGGTTGCTCTAGTTCTTCGATAGTTGACTTCATCGCATCCGACTCTTGGGGGGCAACGAAGGTTCGGGTAGTCAGTAAATCTTCCTCATCCTCCTCGGGGATATGTTTGCCTATCGGCTCTTCTAAGGTAGAGCGAATAGGATTTGGTGCCTCTTAGTATACCGCAAACATTTCCTTTGCCACGTGTTGTTCTCCATATACCATTTTTATATCGTCCTTTGTCAGAAACTTCATCATCTGATGCAAAGTTGATGGTATTGCCCTCATGTTGTGTATCGATGGCCTACCAAGCAATGCATTGTACCTTATGTCACCTCCGGTGACATGAAAGTTGGCATCCTGAACTGCACCAGATATGTTGACCGGGAGGGTGATCTCCCACATTGTTACTTCACCGGCCATGTTGAAGCCGTTGAGGATTCAGGAGGTAGGTATGATCTGACCGAGGAGTCTGAGTTGTTCTACCACCTTAGACCTGATTACGTTGGCCGAGCTACCTAGATCCACGAGTACACGTTTAATTTGAATGTTATTCAAGAGAAATAAAATTACCAGCGCATCGTTATGTGGTAGAGATAAGGTATCAAAATCTTAATCACTGAATGCGAGGATGTCTTCGGACATGCGGGCACGAATCGTCCTTTCCGTTGCAGAGTAAACCTTTATCCATTTGATCATAGGTCCTTGGGGAATGTCGGTTCCCCCAATGATCATATAAACAATGTCCTGAAGTTTTCCCACTCTGTTTCTCATGTTTGCCTTTCTTTATTTTCGGACAGGATTTCCTCGAGCTCCCTATTTCTTTTCTTAGTGTGTACCCGCGTTAATGTGGGAGTCGATACCAATGTGTTGGGCGTCATGTGAGCCCATGCTCACGGGGATCAGTTCTGGTGCATTCTTAGGGTTTTGCAGTGGTACACCAATATTTGGAACAACTTCATCATTTTTTCTATGGTCCTCAAGACCGTTGTTTTATGTGCGCTTATTTAGTTAGACATTTTGACCTGAAATCAAATATTCTTGGACAAGAAAAAGTGTGAAGGATAACTTGCGTTGTGTAGTAAACCAGCAAGTAAATAATCACTATTATTTTTAGCCCCACGTTGGGCGCCAAACTATCTATCTTGAAAATGGTAATTACAATTAGGTTTGATTTTGTGGTTCTAAAAATACGTGATTTATTTTTATGCTAGTTGTTAGGCAGTAGATTCTAAGTATGAGACTAGGAAATAAGATAAGAACTTGAAAATAGTGTGTTTAAACAAACCGAGCCACTGAGAATCGAGGCCTTAAGCCTGGTTATACGTGGCCTCGAGGTCAAGCTCATACTATGTTATGGACAACCGATGAAGGACAAACAACTTTGAGAGCTTTTATGAAGGCTCTTTATGATCAATAATGAGCAATAAATGAAGAACACTTGATAAAACACAATAAATGTAAGCAACAAATGTAAATAATAGGATCAAGGGAGAATGTATTTAAGTTAGAGAGCAGAGAATGTTCTTGTATTTAATGTTGTGTGTTGTATCATATGTATATAAAAAATAACAAGGATCCCCTTTATATAGTAGGGGGAATCTCAATATAGTACATGTGCATTTATTATGAAGAAATGTATCTGGTACAGCTACTCAGTAGTCTAGTACAGACTGGTACTGTTTGTGTAAATGTTGTCGTCTTTGACCACGTGCCTAGGGAACTTCCCATTTTCCCATGATAACCATCGATTTATGCTGCCCCGAGGTCGGATATAAAGAAACATCGAGGCCAAAACCAAGAGTTATGCCCTCGAGCCTCTGAGGTAATGCTACGGAAAGACATAATGATTGTAAGATCGAGGTATCAAATTTTACCCGTATACAATGTCCATATTAATAGCATGGATTTCATAATGTCAACCAAAGGAGACGACCTTACGTCACTCTGAAAGGCTTAGAACGAGATTCTATGTGTCCAACATGCATTATATATATATATATATATATATATATATATATATATTTTACTCTAACAAGCCACGCTATTGTCGGCTGGGTACGACACCTATTGTGCAACCATTGATTAGTTGGGTTTTAACGAGCTTCACGTGGCTAGGTATGATTCTACCGAGCCTTATAATGGCCGAGTATATTTTTACCAAGCCTATTATTGCCGAGTACGATATGATAATGATGATGATTCCCACAGAGGCGTATGATTTTAAAAGTTTATATATATATCATGCATTTCATGTCAGTAGCCTTCAGAACCAATAAGATGTTATAGAATGTATCTTCTCTATCTCTCTTAACATTACTATTTTTATTTATTCTTTCCTACCTTGAATACTTGATACATTATTCGTACTAACGTCCTTTTTGCCTAGGAATTGTGTGTTTCATGCCCCCAGGTCCCGATAGATAGGTTGACAGCCCTCTTAGTAGGCTATCAGCTTAGTGGAAGGTATTAGTGCACTTCACTTGCTCCGGAGTTGCCTATTTGGACAGTATGCCTTAGACATGTATTGATTGGTATGATTGGGCCCTATCCCGACCTTTGTGATGTTTATGTACTATTAGAGACTTGTAGAAAGATGCCGTGTATATGGATTATTATGCATCCTTGTAAGCCTATGTTTTGAGTGTAAAAATGATCATTTCGATCTAATAGGCCCGTATGTCACATGTATAAGTTTGTATATCATGTTGGGTTATCCTATATCGAGTATTCCCTTATGTTTTATTCTGGTTATTTCATGACGGCCTTTCTGGATTATTACCCTTGATAGTATGAATAGAAAGATATGCTACATTGGTACTCGGTTGAGTAAGGCATTAGGTGTCCACCTGGGTTGTGATAGATTTTGTGGTAGGCTTACGATAAACCTTGAGAAATATGACGTAGTCAGGGTTAGTATGGATCTGTTGACTAAGTTCACACTTTACTTTGGTGACGACTTCTTATTCTTTAGAGCAGTTTGCTCAAATTAACATCCGGGAGATTATTCGCATGTGCGGCATGCCCATTTCCATCATTTCTGACTGGGACATGCGGTTCACTTTACATTTTTGGAGAGCCGCGCAGTATGAGTTGGGCACGCGGGTCGATTTGAGCACCGTGTTCATCCTCAAATAAACGGACTATCAAAGTGCACTATTCAAATATTGGAGGAAATGTTGAGATATGGATTTTGGGGGTTAGTGTGACTAGTTTTCATGTTAAGCAGAGTTCGCCTAAAACAACCACTATCAGTCGAGCATCCAGATGGCTCCATACAAGGCCTTATATGGGAGGCAATAGCATTCGCCGGTTGGCTGGTTTGAGACCTATGAGGCTAGATTGTTAGGGACTATTTGGTTCGTTATACTTTAGAAAAGGTTAAGGTGATTTAGGAGCGACTTCGTACATCTCAGTCCAGTCAAAAGAGTTATGCGAACCGGAAGGTTTGAGATGTTGCCTACATGGCGGGCAAGAAGTTTCTTCTTCGAGCGTCACCTATGAAGGGTGTGATGCGGTTTTGCAAGAAGGAAAAGTTAAGCCCAAGGTTCATTGGCCCGTTTAAGATCTTTGAGAGAGTTGGGGAGGTGTCTTATAAGCCTGCATCGCCTCCTAGCCTAGCAGGGTTACATCCGATATTTCACGTTTCTATAATGTGGAAGTACTATGAGGATATATTACAAGTTTTGGACTTCACCAAGGTGCATATTGACAAAAATTTGACCAATGGAATAGCAGATAGCTACGCTTGATCAACAGGTTCGTAAGCTGAGGTCTAAGAGTTTTCCTTCAGTGAAAATGCATTGGAGAGGTCAGCCGATTGAGGAGTCTACGTGGTAGTTCGAGTCCAAAACACCTTTTGCCAGTTCATGTACATTTCTATGCCCGTTCGAGGACAAAATATTTCTTTTAGAGGTGGATAATGTGATGACACAATAGATCATTTTGAGTACTAGACTTTATTTATGTGTTCCAAGGCCTCTCATAGCTTCATTTGATGCTATATGACTTTGGTCCGTGGTCCGTGTAATTTTTCTAAAACCTTTTATATTAATTTTTGAAGCAAGTGTGGATTTTTTGGCTTTAAAAATAACTAGAGTTTACCATGGTCAAAGTTTTTGGTAAACGACCTCGGATCAATATTTTGAAAATTCTAGTAGGTTTGTATGATGCTTTTGTACTTTCACACATGTTTGGTTGGGGTCCTGAAAGACCCGAGGAAATTTCGGTGCATTAATGGAAAGTTGGAAAATGAGTTTTACACTTTTGAAAAATCTTGAGTTTTAATGATTGATTCTTGATATATATGATATTATTTTGATGATTTGAGAGAGCGAGCAAGTTTGTGTGATGTTATTACACTTGGGTGAATTTTTGGATTGAGTCCTAGAGGGGGGCTTAGGTGAGTTTCAGATTGATTTCGGACCATTTTTGGCCTTGTATACTTAGTTGGTTTTTGCTGGTGCAACACAGGGCTTCACAATCGCGGACCCACTGCAACGATCGCAAAGGGGAAACATGGGAATGGGACATGTTATTTTCCGCAACCACGAGGGAAATCTCGTGAACACAAAGTCTTGGGGCAGACGGGGGACTGAGCTTCACGAGCGCGGTAGACCTCGGAAGAACGCGTAGGCTTGGGAATGTCTAGGGAGAGCAGAAAGGGTCTACATCGCGAATGCGGCCTACTGGACATGAACACATAGGCTTGGCAGGGGTGATGCCTTAGCGAATGTAACGTGGACCTCGCAAACACGAAGGCTAATTGGCATGTCTACATCGTGAATGCAATAGGTCTCCGCGAACGGAAAGAGCACCTCAAGCACAGTTAAATTAAAAAGGCTAAAAATTGGATTTCATTATCTTTCACCATTTTTTAGACCTAGAGCACGGATTGGAGAGATTTTCATCTCAACTTCATTGGTTAGTTTTTTTCAAGTGGTAGTAATGTAACTTCATAAACATCCATTGATTTTTATCTTTAAATTTAATAGTTTAAAGGTAGAAATTAGTAGTTTTGTGTAGAATTTAGGAATTCGGTAAAACTCAGATATAGACCTCAAATTAAGGTCAGATTTTGAAATAAATCATGTATCTGGGCTTGGATGTGAATTGGTAATCGGGATTTAGTTCGAATCTTGAATTTTGACAAAGAGGGTCGGGGTTGACTTTTGTTGAATTTTTGAACTTCATTAAACATTGAACATTTTTTACTCTTGGGTAGTTTCTAAAACTTGTTTCGAAATGTTTGAATTATATTTGGCTAGATTCTATTAGTTTGGAGGCTTGTTCTAAAGGAAATGCCACAGTTGATTATTGATTTGACTCTGGAAAGACGTAAGTGTCGTGTTAACTTTTACTTGAGGGAATTAGGACTTGATTGGTCTACTTGCTACGTGAATTATGTATGGGTACAACGTATATGAAAGGTAACAAGTATATATGTGTTGTCATGCGTTAAAGCATGCGGGTAAAATTTTTCTTATTTGTACCATGTTGTTTCATTTACTATACCTTAGATAGATCGTTTATTCTTTAATTGTTCGTTTTCATGTTTATTGCTTAATGTTGAAATTGTTGTCATTTTGAAAGTTGAATTTTCTTATTCTAGCATTATGGTTGAAGTTGAAATTGATTCCAACTTGCTTGATACTTTGGGTTATTGTTGTTGCTTGGCAAGAAAGAGTGAAAATCACGAGGGGTGTTGTCGTGCCATAGTTGCATATTGATATCATTTATTGAATGAATGTGAGGATAAAAACATGAAGGGTGATTCCATGCACATGCGTATTAATCATGAGAAGTTAAAGCACGAAGGGTGATGCTGTGCATATGCATTTTTATTATGATCATGTGATGATAAGATTAAAATAACGAAGGGTGATGTCGTGCACTTGTATTTATCTGATATGGTGAGAACGAGAGTTAAATTTCAAAGAGTGATGCCGTACGAGTTTATTGATTTAATTGTTTTACTTATATTTGGTAATGTGAATTTTGTACTTATTATGCAGATTCTGACATCGATACTAGCGGAGCCTCGAGAGATGCTTAGCAGATACTACACTGGTGATACAAGGTAGAGTTGCACCCTTTCCGCAGGCCTTGAGTCATTATCTTATTTCTATTATACTATTTACACTTTATTTAGATAGTGTTGCATTTATTTTACAACCTTGTAGTTAGTTTGATCTAGAAGCTCATGTACTTATGACACCAAATCTTAGGGTAACTTATGCTAGTTATTTGGTTTTAGAACTGTACTATGTTATTACAGAGTTGTTTTATGTTATGTTATTGATCTATCATCAAATACTTAATGCTTTACTTTTCTTGTTATCTGATGTGTTGGCTTTCCTAGCGAGCAATGTATGGCGCCATCAAAACCCTGAATAGTTAGGATTTTAGGTCATGACATGGGGAGTTTGAAGAAGAACAAATAAGTTGTATGAAAATTTTATGCAAGTTGTATACAAATTAGATGTAAGTTGTATGTTTTAACCAGATTTATATACAATAGAATTATTTGTAAGCAAGTGATATGTAAATTGCATAATTTGATTGAATTTTATACACTAAAACTTTATATACAATTTATCTATAAGTTGTACGTTTTGACCGAATTTATTTACCACGGTTCTCGCACATGGGCTCAAACCCCACACATATGCGTACCCATAGTATGTAGCTATCAGAAATAACTCAGGCAACTAGTACCTCAACCAAGTTATGATAAGATACTTACCTCAAGCAAGCCAAAAAAAAAATATCGAGCAAGCCAAACAATACTCTAGAAATTTCACCACGTGCGAATCAACATCCGAATGGACCGAAATAGCCAAAAGCAACTCAAAACATCAAACAATGCCTTAGGAAACAAACACAAGAGATAAAGGTCAAATATTTAATCAAAAACTCAAAGTTAAACCTGATCTCGCACCTCGGAACCCGACAAAACTCACAAATTCCGACAACCCATTCGAATACAATACCAACCACAATAATTTCACTCAAATAGAACTCTGAATCGATGTTCAAAACTCAATAATTCACTTTAGGAAAGTTTAGACAAAAACGTTCAATTTCTCTTTTGAAATCATCAGTCAAATGCCAAAATCAAAGAACGAATTACAAATTATAATCAAAACTGAGTAGAATAGACTTACCTCAATCCATGTGGTGAAAATTCTCTTCAAAATCGCCCAAAATCGAGCTCCAGATCCTAAAATATGATGAAATAACCAAGCCTTCGATATATATATATATATGCTTCTGCCTAGCACATCCGCATTTGCGAATAAAATACCACACATACGGCGTCGCTTTTGCCACCTGAACCTCGCTTCTTCGAGAAACACACATAATCTCGACCTCCCTCACCTGCGGAATAAACTTTACTTCTGCGATATCGCAGGTGCTAGTAAATGCCCTGCATCTACACCAAAGCTACCACATCTCCGCCTTCGAATATGCGATGAAATCGCCGCATTTTTGGACTCCTGGACCCCGCTCTAAATTGCGCTTACGTTCTACATCTGTCGCATTTGCGGCTCCGCACCTACATCGAAGGCTCCGTAGGTGCTGTCACATCAAAACCACAAATCCTCTATCAAGATCAATCTCTTAAGTTTATAAACTTCGAACAAAGCATCCGCTTCAGCCTAACCAATCCAAAATCCAATCAAACTTTGCATACAAGTCCCAAATGACAAAACAAATATATCCAACTTCCAAAGAAACAATGCGAACCCAATAACATCAAAGTCCCAGTCAATTCTATGAACTTTTCAAACCTTCAAATTGCAAAATTTTGCCAAATACTACTGAAACCTCCAAGAAACATCGAAATACAAATCCGAGCATACGCCCAAGTCCAAAATCGCCATTCGGACCTAACGGAACAATCAAAAGTCTGATCCGAGGTCAAAAACACAAAAGTAAAACTTGGTAAACTCTTCCAAGTCAAAGCTTCCTAGTTAGAAGTCATTTTTCCAAATCAATCTGGAATCACTCAAAAACAAAAAAAACAACGAGACATGCAAGTCATAATTCACTATATGAAGCCACTCATGACCTCAAATAACTGAACCAAATGCAAATTTTCAAAACGACTAGTAGGTTCATTACATTCTCCCCTACTTAAACATACACTCATCCTCGAACGTGCTAGGAATCATTACAAAATAATCAAATCACCGTATAATCTCCCCTTACACATACCCATGGGTGATCCCACGTCACTCCGATCCATATAAGCTTGACAATACAACTTAACTGAAGATCTTTACTTCAACCTTAGGCCATAAACCTTAGAATCAAATCCCCAATCTCTGGAAAAATCATAGCCAAATTCTAAGCTGATTAGTGACATTATTATTCCAAACGTACCGTAATCAAATATGATAGAACCCATTCTAGGTCCAATGACCGCATCTCATCAAACACAACTATTTTACTGACACGCCATACCAATACAACCTAAAGCCACAAATCATGCAATCCGTGCGCCAAAAAGCGACAATTTAAATGTACCCAACAATGAAAAATGACTCAAATGAGAGGATCATCCCACAAGCTTAACAAGTATCACTACAAACGCAATGTTATAAACCCATCACACAGGGAGAACTAAAACACACGAAATCAACACAAAGGATCATAACCCAACATGATTCTGGTGTGACGCGTGACCCCATCCAAACACTTGTCCACATGAAATACCTCAAGCCATGATGCTTAAAATAACTAACCACATGAAAATCAACAACGAGCACACGAAGTGCATGACCATAACCATGGAGAAACCAGTAGCACGATATACCCCTAATAGGAAAAGATGATAACTAGGGCATAATCAACCATTCAACACGCTAAGAACCATCTTACTCAAATTACGCCATAAGGCCCAAACATAACTGCATTATGTGTGCGAATAGTCAACAATATCACAACCCCTCATAGCATAGAAGAGTAATACATAGAAGATATCAGAACGGACAAGCTCAACTCTAACTGGAAGGCATATCCCTCAATAGTAGCAATGTTGAGTTAACAATTTCGACCCGGTGTAGAATATGCATCCTCATTGGGCCTACCAATGGGCCCTCAAATCAACTCCGACCACCCACAAATAGGTAAATAACCCTATAAAGTCCACAATAACCTAACCATAACACATACTATTAGATGTCTATCTTTGTCTATACCTTCACAGTCTGCTATCAAGGAACAATCTATCTTTGAGAACTCCCCTTCTCCAAATCCCTAGTATACCAGAATCACCATATTCGATCCTAAATCGGCCACTCATCTTACTAACATATACACAATCATTACACGAGAAATACTTCCAAAATTCTTCCATTCCACAGATTAAAATCTAAATATCAACAGTCGATCAACCATGCGAGTACCATAATACCAATGAAATCCATAAGTCAAAATACAGTGCGCCTTCTGAAATGTGAACCCTTCTCAAGTAATACCAAGTAGTACTAGTATTCATCTAAACATCTGAGATCGTCCATGATGTCTAAAATTCATGACCTTCCCTTCAAACTGAATCGCAGCCTTGTACATGCAAACCTCAATCCCACACGTCACACAACATCTATCATGCCATCATATTGAAAGTATGAGAATCTCAATAACAACTTTGAAGAAACAATAAGATTCATTCTCCATTATCCACAAACCTACCACTTGACCCTATCCTCGAGAATCACAACACTCAACACACTCCACTTACCTGTAGAAAATATCCATCTCAAGCTGTTGTCGACATCATCGAAAACTCTTCACAACCCATATGAACATAACCAAGCCATCAGAATTGAACCCTTCTAACTTAACCAAGTCACGCAGGTCGCTAAACCCAAGAATATTGTCACAAAATACCATCAAATCCCCATCACATCATAAAAATCAAAAGTACCGATCATATCCATTGCCATGCTGATCTAACCTACTACCAAGATATCCTATTTCTCCGACTTCCTTCCAAACTACCCTCAATTGACACTTTCTCTTGCCAGAATACCACGATCTTTACCCAAAGCTCACCATAAGAGATCCTATGAAACCACATCATACTAAAGCCCATAAGCCACTATATTCCCTTTTAAACACTAAAAATACTGCATCTGAGATACCTACTTTGAAGTGACCTTTTTTGAATCTAGAGTTGTTTCTTTAAACTCTTAAATGTTGAAATGTATAATCAATAATAATATAGAAATACCACAAGTCTCGGCACCATCCAATGCAAATCTTAAATCTTAGCCATATACAAATCCGGAAAAATCCTTAAATTCCATATATGAATCTTGAACTCATTAGAATCATCCTCGAGAGTCATCCACCATATTATAATCTCAAATGCACTGCCTAGGCGAGCCGAACGATCTTTGCTCCATTATCACACCAACACCCAAAGAAGTAACCCCATCTTAACGCAACCTAGTAAATCCTTACTCTATGCACGCTACATCCTTCACAAATAACAAACTCAAATCATTCCATGATTTCCATGTGCCTATAAAGTGTAATATATCCTGTATCCAGAAATTTTCTTACTCAAATCATTCTCGATCTCAACCTTTGCAAGTCATAATCGATCCACAAGAAATGACTTATACCAAAACCAAGACAACACACAGCCATGTAATTGGATCCTCAATAGAAAGCTCCTCCACTTGGCTCGAAGCCATATAATATAATATATGATAACCCACAATACCGGAACGCAGATAGATCTTCAAGGCCAACTCTCTCTATGCAAAGCGGCATCAACTCCAAGATCTACACGCACGGTACAGAAGTATAGTAAGAGTACAACCGACCATATGTAATCAATAAGTATCCTAACTAACCTCGGCGAGGTAATAAAAGAAAGAACTATAAATGACACTCGTTGTCCTTGATTAGTTCATAAATTCAAAAAAGTATAGAACAAATAAATGATCATATCAGGAAATCACAGGTAAATACCACCTCGGTGCTCACAATTCTTAGTTTTAAAATCTTCTACTCAATCAAAAATCCATCATATAAAGAAGGTATGCAAGTAAATAAGGTAAAAAGTCATGGAAATTGCACGTAAGGAGTAAATGCAACAACCAAATATCATTCTGTTGTGTGTGCAATCAGATCCAGATAACAATAAGCCAATAAGGTCGGTTGCGGCATGCAACGCGATCCAAATAACAATAACCAGCTCTCCAGAGCTCACATCATCCAGAAACCTATTGCTTTCTCACAATCCGCGTGCACACCATCAAGAGAGAAACATGAGAGGGTGAACTTGGGCGAATGGATATGTATCCACACACAAGCACGGCCAATTTAACGTGTTACACGGACAACTCACGTGCTAATAATATGTAGCGACCTGACCCGTTATTTTAAGAATTTAAACCCCGATCCTCTATTAACTATTTTCCCCGTATTAATTTCTGCTATTTTAAGTTATCGAGAGGATTCCTTTTGAATTTCAAAGTGTTTTGGGACACTTAGTCCCGAAATGAGAGCTTAAGCTTTAGAATTTGAACCGTAGTCGGAGCAGTGTAAAGACTGCCTCGGAATGTAATTCCATCAATTCAGTTAGCTCCATTGGGTGATTTCGGGATTAGGGGCGTGTTCGGATTGTGTTTTGGAGGTCTGTGGCTTAATTAGGCTTAAAATGCCGAAAGTAGAATTTTTGAAGTTTCTGGTTCAAAAGTGAAATTTTGATAACGGGGTCGGAATGGAATTTTGGAAGTTGGAGCAGATCTGTTATGTCATTTGGGACGTGTGTGCAAAATTTTAAGTCATTTGGACGAGGTTTGATAGACTTTTTGATCAAAAGAGGAAATTGGAAGTTTTGGAATCTTTAGGCTTGAATCCGAGGGTGTTTTGATGATTCGATGTTATTTTGAGCGTTTTGAAGGTTGGTACTAGTTTGGATAGTGGTATATGACTTGTTCGTATTTTTTGTTGAGGTCCCAGGGGCCTCAAGATGCTTTCAGAAGGTTGATGGAAGAAATTGAGAGATTTGGAAGCATCTTCAACTGTTGAAGTGTTGTCATAACTGCACCTGCGGATTGGGGACTGTAGGTGCGGGACTGCAGAAGTGTGTGGCCAGTCACAGATGTGGCCAGAGGAAAGAAAATCAGGATTCCCACGTGCGGGTGCTTTATCATACCTGTGAAACTGCAGATGCGGTAAGTTAAGCACAGGAGCGGCCTGTGCATTTAAGTGAATTTTCGCCGATGCACACCTGGGACCCCAGGTGCGAGGAAATGGCTGCAAGTGCGGAAACCCTGGGCCAGAACCTATATAAGGTTTCTGTTATGATTTTGGCCTATTCTTTCACCATTTTATCCGAGAATTGAGCTTTTTGGGAGGTTTTTTAGAGAGGATTCAAGGGAGCTTCAAGGAGATAAGATTTTTGGAACCCAAACTCGTTTATATGGTATTATTCTACTGATTTAGAAAGAAATTTATGGAAAATAAGGGTTAGAATTGGGGGTTCAGGGTTTGAAATTGGAGACTTGGATTTGGGGATTTGAGGGGTCGTTTGTAATTCGATTTTCATGTATTTGGTATGGACGAACTCGTGAGAGTGTAAGGATTCTAGTTTTGTGAATTTTATTCGATTCTGGGACGTGGACTCGGGCAACTTTTAGGGCGATTTTCTTAATTTCATGTGTTAGCTTCGAATTAATTAGTGGAATTAGTTACTTAAAGTTATATTTACATTATGCAATTACTTTGAATATATTTGGGCCATTTAGAGTCGGGTACTCATGGCAAGAACATGATTTCGAGTTGATTGAGCTAGTTCGAGGTAAGTGGCTTGCCTAACTTTGTATAGGAGAACTCCTTTTAGGATTTGATATTGTTGATATATGAAATGCCTTGTATGAGAGGTGACGAGTGCGTACATGTGCTAATTATTGAAAATCCTGTTTTTATTAAGTAACTATAATTGTGTTTTCTTCCTTGTTATACATTACTTGCAATTTAAGCCTACTGTTAGCTTAAGGAAGCATGTCTAAGTGACTTAACTGTTTTATTTGCTGAAACTGCCTTATTTGAATTCTGTGTAGCATGCTAGGTTAGAAATACCTATTTTTCCTTGGTATGGAATTGGATAGAATTCAATATTCTTCGTGATGTTGATGTGTGTTTACTTTGGTACTACAGGCGATATCCAAGTAGGTCCCCCTGCCTGTTTATTTGGGACTACGGATTGGTATTCCTGTAGATTCCCCCTGCACATTTACATTGGAACTATAGAACTGCACCCGGTAGATTTCCCATGTCCCCTGCATTGGATATTTACATTTGGGACTACGGATTGGCATTCCGGTAGATCCCTGCGTACTATAAGTTGGACTACGGATGATGTCCTAGGAGATCCCCGGTTGCTATCTGTGTGTGGAGCTATATTATTTATGTGATATTTCTCTCTATTGTAGTTGTTGTTATTCTTATTATCATGTGTTACTTCATACTGTTACATATATATATACACACACACACACACACACACACACACACACACACACACACGACCGGTAGGGCCCTGACCTTCCTCGTCACTACCCGATCGAGGTTAGACTTGGCACTTACTAGGTATCGCTATGGTGTACTCATGCCCTTTCATGCACATATTTTTCATGTGCAGATCCTAGTTCTTCGACTCAGCCCTACTATCCTTGAGGCGAGGCGATTCTTCAGAGACTTCGAGGTATATCTGTCGCGTCCACAGACCGAGGAGTCTCTCTCCATTCTCTATTGTAGTTATAGCCCTTCTGTATTTATTTTGATTTAGACATTCTGGAGTCAGAGCACTATGTAGTATCCATAGCTTGTGATTTCATGAGATTCCATATTTTGGGAGATCTTTTCAGTTAAGAGTGTGTATTTGTATATGCCGAGCGGCATCTTAAACGTTTTCATTATGTTTATCCACAGTTTCTACTAGTCTTTATCTGTTGTTTTTTTCCCGTAAATTGTTAGGCTTACTTAGTCGCAGAGACTAGGTTCCATCACAATAGTTCACGGAGGGCGAATTGTGGTCGTGATATGATATCAACTACACAGAAAACTCACGTACTGCACGTGCAACTCATGTGCCATAATTTGTATCCAGATCAGCACAGACTACTCACGTACCAATAATCACAATCCGACGTCGTCGCAGGCTCAATATCACAATCCGCCCATCTTGTTCACATGCATAATAACACAATCTTCCTGGCGTAGTCACAGGTATCACACACAATCCGCCCGGTGTGGTCATAGGCAAAACAACACATTCCGCACAGCGTAGTCATTGGCATAACAATAAAATTCCTCTGGCGTGGTCACAGTCATAAAGAAAAAATCCGTCCGGCATAGTCACATGCATAACATCACAATTCGCTCGATGCATAGTATACAAGAATACATGTTAGGATGGGTGAATTTCAGATTTCATGCTCTCGAACTAGTATAAATTACATGATATAGTGTATGCATGTGCGAAATCTGCTATCATAGCTCAAATTGGCAATTTCATCACGAAAATAGCAATTTTCATGTTTATTCAAGGAATTAGCCTCTATATAACCTCAAACATGGATCAAATAGTTCACAACAATATTATAAATATGATAAACATCACAACTTAAAGCTTAATAGTTAATTTAAGTCATATCAAGCCTAAACACTGCCTCATGCATAGATGAATACCCCGGTGCTGGAGCATGGGCTCAAACCCCACACATATGCGCATTCATAGCACGTAGCTATCACAAATAACTCAGGTAATTAGTGCCTCAACTAGGCTTAGATAAGCCAAAACAAATACCAAGAAAGCCAAACAATACTCCAGAAATGGCATCTTATGCAAATCAAACTCCAAACGGCTCAAACTAGCCAAAAGTAACTTAAAACACCAAATAATGCCTTAGAAAATAAATCGAAGTGATAAAGGTAGAATCTTTAAATAAAAAACTCAAAGTCCGCAAAAAAGTCAAACCTAGGCCCGCATCTCGAAACCCGACAAAACTCACAAATTCCAATAACCCAATTGAATACGAGTCCAACCACACTAATTTTATTCAAATCTGACTCCAAATCCATATTCAAAACTCAACATTTCACTTTAGGAAAGTTTAGACAAAAACCCTCAATTTCTCTTTTGAAATCATCAATCAAATGCCAAAATTGAAAATGGAATCATGGAATATAAGCAAAATCGAGTAGAAAACACTTAACCCAATTAAATCCTCTCCAAAATCTCCCAAAACAGAGCTCTAGATCCCAAAATATTATAAAATAACCAGGCCCTCTTTTGCGGATAAAATACGTTTGCTACCTGAGCCTCGGATCTGTGAGAAACACACATAATACCAACCTCCCGCACCTACGGAAGAAACTCCACTTCTGCAACATCAAAAGTGTGAGGAAATGCGCAGCACTTGCACCCAGTCCGCTTTTGCGCCAAAGCTACAGCATGTCAGCATCAGCGCCTTCGCAGGTGCGATGAAATCTTCTACAGCATCAGCGCCTTCGCAGGTGCGATGAAATCTTCGCATTTGCGGACTCAGAATTCATCTTTATCTAATCCTTTTGCAGCCAATAGAAAGAGCTTCTGTCTGGTAGCAGAACTGACAGGGACAAGTTAATATGCAAGCCTCACGTAAAGTTGTATTTAATCTCTCGCAGGTAACTGCGAAAGCTTGTCTTTGCAACTGACTCTTGAGAGGAAAACAAATATTTCCGAGCTTCCAGCAAAGTTTTTAAATACAGTGGTGTCTTTCAGGCATGAAGCATAAAAAAATTGTATGTAACAATTACAAGATTCAGTTTCTTGAATTTCTCCTAAGCTAACATTTCAGAAATGATTTTCTGGTTAAGCTGTCATCCATTTGGTTTTCTTAGAACTTGTCGACAGTGTTAGGTTTGGTTTAGTTACCAGTGAGTACATTCGGTATTAAGATCTCTCACTTGATTACTACTTTCAGAAGCATTATCAGTAGGCTCTAAAGATAACACTCTCCAACCAAAATGAGATAGATGTACACATATATTTAATGTTGCCACCTAGATTAATGACTTAAATGTCATTCAATCGAAAGGGAGGGGCTTCCACGTGGGGTGGGTGAGAAATTTCAATCTTTATCCACTTATTACCTAATTATATAATGTTCCGTTACCTTACCTGGTAATTTATCAATTAACCCGCATAATTAAAAATTGTCTCATAATTACTTAAAAATTTATTTATTTTTAATACACTTTATACACCGTATTATTACGGTCATGTGACAACATGTAAATTAAATTCATACACTATTATTTCATTAAAATATTCATGTAAATATACATATATTTTCTCAACTTCTAATTTTTCTATTCTCATATAAAGAGTACAAATTTTCGTACACTTAATTCTAAAAATGATTTTTAAAAAAAGGGATAAACCTTCTTTTCTTGTGAAAAATAATAATTCATATATTTATAATAAAGAAAATCTCATAAACGTTTATCATATTATTTGTATAATTTAAAACATATTCGAAAGTAGTAATATTAATAACTATATAAAATCATATTTTTTTCAGACCATTTTTTTCTTTACAAAAATATTTCACTCAAAATATCATATCAAATATATATATATATATATAATGGTATCCATTTTGTTAAACTTACGGGGCGTAACATTAGGGACTAAGTATCCCAAAATACTCCAAAACCAAAAACAAAACCTCCTGGCAAGTCACATATGCAGAAAAAGATACAGGGGAAGCAGTTAATAGGAGATCGGGGCTATTACTCTCAAAACGACCGGCCAAATCGTTATAGGAACTTATAGAGTACATGGGGTCAGTTTTACTCATACTACACTCTACCCTTTTTATGCAGATAGCAGAGTTGGTCCCAGCTACATTGAGTGAGGTTTGCTCGGATCTATCTATTAATGAAGACTTGAGTACAGCTGCACGATGTCTGCAGCCCTAAAGTCCCTTTCTATATCATTTAGCTGTTTATTTTGATTCAGACAGTTATGTTTATTTCAGACCATAATCTATTGTACTTTAGACGCTCCTGTATTCGTGATACCAGTTCTAGAATTTATATTTGAATTTCGTCACTTATTAGTTTATTACCTTATTTTCAGACTATTTAGTTTTGCTATTGTCATTTAATTTGGAAATTATTAAAAATGGTTAGTAGATATAGTTAACGTTGCCTTGCCTAGCAAGTGAAATGTTAGGCGCCGTCACAATTTCAAAGGTGGAAATTCGTCGTAACACCTCACTAGCTTTTCTTGGCGGCTATTCTCGCAACATCATTCTCAATGGCTCGTACGTTCATTAATAAATATAGTATGAACGATAGGTCCTCCTCCCACTTATCGTTCTCCAACCACTCTTTCATTCTGGAAAAACATCTTGAAGGGGGAAATATATGCTTTAACGCATTGCATGGGCTTCTGGGTCGGGGACCAACATAGATTTATGGAACGCTAGATGGATCTCCAACATCTAGAGGTGTTTATGGTTCGGTTTGGATCGATTTTTCCCTAAAAAGAAACCAAACCAAGTAAGTTGGTTTTTCAAATATTAGAACCAAACCAAACCAATTAAGTCGGTTTTTCTCGATTCGGTTTATGTCGGTTTGTCGGTTTTTTTGGTTATTTATCGATTTTTTCTTAGATATAAGACATACACTACCAAACACATATTCCGGCGATCACATTTTCGATGTAACACTATCAAATCAATTGCCCTTTGAGAAATCTATTATTTATCAAAATATATTGATGATAATTGAATCAAATAGTGATGAATAATTTAAGGACTCAATTAAAATTATATTATTTTTTAACACAAAATGGGTTCTTACACTAAACTAAAGAAAACTATCAATCAAATTAGAATGTAAAGTAAAGAACTATATTAAAAGTGCAAACAATTAACATTCACCATAAAATTTTTGAAACTTTGTATATATATATATATATATGTGTGTGTGTGTGTAATAATAAATTTGAAATAGTTACTTCTATAGTCAGCTTGGTTCGATTTTTTCTGATTAAAAGCAAAACCAAACCAAATTTGATCGGTTTTTAAAATTCAAAACCAAAACAAAATCAAACCAAACCAAAACGTATCGATTTTTTGGTTGGTTTGGTTTGGTTTTTGGTTTTTCGGATTTTTATGAACACCCCTACCAAACCCCTCTTGTTCGACCCAGTATCTAATGGCCTCTAAATCAAGGGGATATTGGTCTTAAATTACTCCGCGTATGGGGTGGTCACAATTGGGACTGGTCAAAAATCTCTATCCAACTCCTAGACGAGGCCATCAATATAGCCACAACTAGGGGTGTACAAACCGAACCGAAAAATCGCACTAAACCGAAAAGTCAAACCAAACCGACTAAAAAACCCGACTAGGTTTGGTTTGATTTGGTTTGGCATTGAGTAAATAAAACCCTAACCAAACCAACATATAAATATATAATTTTTATATATACTTTTAAGACTTTATATAGAATTTTCTTTACAAACACTACTAGAAATTCGCCTAAAAGCGACTGCAAAAAACGACCAGAGTTGGTCGCTTTTAGGCTAAAAAGTGACCAAAAAGCGACCAAACGGACCTGGTAGCTATATTGATGGTCTCTTTTATTTAGGGACCACAGTTGGTCGCTAATTAGCAACCAACTTTGGTCTCTAAGATAAATGGACCAAATATTCCGAATATTGACTATAGAGACCAACTTTGGTCGCTTTATTAATTTAATAATATAAATTTGGCGACCAAAGTTAGTCTCTAAATATAAAATACTTTTGTTATTTATTTATTATTAATCATTAAAAAGCGACCAACTTTGGTCTCTAATCCAAATATTATATTTTAAAATCTGA
>MU685283.1:24803-43424 GCA_026770625.1 Nicotiana glauca | reverse complement strand
AAAACCAGTAAGAAAGCAATGAAGCTGTAAAATCCCTTAAAACATCTTAGCTCAGTTTAAACTTCTTTGAAAATGCCTTTTTCAACAATTACACAAATGAATGCAGAACAACTAGTGCACATAAGCACAGAAATCCACCCATCGGGCACAAATACACAATTAAACGGTAAATGACAGGTAAATATGAAAGATAAACACATAAAGGTTCGTCCCTCGGACACAATGTCAACAACTCCGCCCCTCGGGCAATATCTTAGAACAATACCAGCCCCTTGGGCAATCACATAGAACAATACCAGCCCCTCGAGTACCTGCCCCTCGGGCAAACATATAGAACAATACTAGCACCTCGGGCTATATCTCACATCACAATGAGTATCCGCACTTACTGGGGGGTGTGCAGACTCCTGAAGGGGCTTATTATGGCCCAAGCACAATATCAAGCCATCTCGTGCCATCATAAATAGGCTCTTGGCTGGCGTACAATCTCGGGCCCTCGGCCTTATAATCAAAATCAGTGTATCACCGCTGCGGCTTGCAGCCCGACCCAAAAGATATCCTCACAACACTGGCCCTCGGCCTTACACAATCAAAAATCACATAAGCCTCTCAGGCAATAGTAAAATAGTGTTTCTCAGCCCAAAACATCATTTAAATATCATTTGAGTATTAAAACTGAGTGAACATGGCTGAGTTTTGAAAAAAATGGAAAATAAAATGACTGAGTTCAAGTATAAAGTCAAAAAAGTGAGGAAATATAAACAAAAATCCCCGAAGGATTGAAATAGTTGGCACGAAGCCCAAATATAACATTTAGACCAAATAATGATGAAAACAAATAGATTTCAGTCAAATAACGCGGTAAAATCATCAATTGGGACGTACCAAGTCATAGTCCCCAATAGTGCATGACCCGACGCTCATCATCAAGCGTGTGCCTCACCTCAATATAGCACTATGATGTGCAATCCGGGGTTTCAAACCCTCAGAACATCATTTACAATCATTACTCACCTCGATCCGATCTAAACTCTAGCCCGCGATGCCTTGCTCGCACGAAACGACCTCCGGATGCTCCAAATCTAGTCACAATTAGCACATAATAATTAATATATGCTAAGGGAACGAATCCCACTCGAATATAGCCAATTTACATTAAAAATCCCGAAACTGCTCAAACCCGGCCCTCGAGTCCCATGTATCAAAATTAGACAAAAGTTACATCAATAGAAATCTCGTCCTTACACGAGTCTATACATACCAAGAACATTAAAATCGGACCTCAATTGCCCCTTCAAATTCCCAATTTACCCTCTCCAAATTCATGCCCTAATTTCCCAAATTTTAGGCTTTAATTTCCACATATTTCATGATTAAACAAGTGAGAATCAACATAGGATCGAGTATTGAGTTCAAAAATCTTACCTCTAGGTGTTATATCTTGAATCCCTCTTCAAATCCTCTCAAAAGCTCCAAAGTCGCCCAAAATCGCGGACAATGGCTATTTAAACATTCTGCCCAGGCATCAAAAACCTTCTTCGCGAACTTGGGGTAACTATCGCGTTCGCGATGAACAAAAACAGCAGCCATCAAAAATTCTCTATGCGTTCGTGGCACCAGCCTCGCGAACGCGATACATATTGGATACAGAGCTATGCGAACGCGTCCCAAGACTCGCGAACGCGATGAATAAAAGTCCTCCAGCCCAGCTGCTCCCACTTACTCTATGAGAACACGGGGAAAACGTCGCATTCGCGATGCACACAGAAACTCACCCTTTGAGAACGTGGGACAGACATCCGAACGCGAAGGCCAATCACCACTCACCCCTTCACGAACGCGAAGGCCAAAAGTCTATAACACCAATAGCAGAAAATTTGCAACACTCCACACAAGATTTGATCCGTTCAACCATCCGAAACTCACCCGATGCCCTCGAGACCTTGACTAAACATGCCAACATACCCCACAATATCATTCGAACATGTTCCAACCTTCGAAACGCTCAAAAAATGTTGAAACACAAAAATCACATCGGATTGAAGCCTAAGAATCACAAGAACTTCCTAATTCCGCTTTCGATAAAAAAGCCTACCAAACCTCATCTGAATGACCTAAAATTTTGTATACACGTCACAAATGACACAAGAGAGTTACTGCAACTTCTGGAATTTTATTTCGACCCCTATATCAAAATCTCACCTATCAACCGGGAAACGCCAAAATCTCAATTTTGCCAATTCAAGCCTAAACCTTCCATGGACATCAAAAAATGCATTTCGATCATGCTCATAAGTCCCAAATCACCTGACAAAGCTAACCAAATCATAAAAATTTTGATCCGAGATCATATACAAATAAGTCAAATCTTGGTCAAACCTTTCAAATTTCAAGCTTCAAACTAAAAACTGTTCTTCCAAATTCGTTCTGATTACCCTAAAAACCAAAAACAAAATTTACATAAGTCATAACACATCACATGGGGCTAGTCATGCCCGAGAGCTGGTGAGCAAAGTGCAAAAGCTCAAAACGACCGGTCGGGTCGTTATAATTATCTCCTTCATTGTTGATTGCCATTGTTTGAGGTCATTATTATATGTAACCTCTTTTATTGAGAGTTAGTCTTATCTAACATAGTGGTTATACATTATCTCTCTCATTGTTGAGTTATTTGATGTGGAAGTTGTGAAAGCTATTATCAGGTTGAGGCAAAATTATTATTGTTAAAACATCTTCTTCTTGAACATTGTACATTCATTGTTATTGTTATTGATATTCTTGTACACACTGTGGTGGAGCCGTGGACTATGGTTGTGGAAACATTGATATTGCTGATTGTTGGCAAGTTGTGATATATTTGGGCACTTGCGGTATGAATTGTTATTGTAATTTGATATTGACACACATGCGACAGTTAAGGCTTGGGGTTAATGTGCATGCGATGGTATAAGGTCGGACTTATGTGCGTGTTGCTTGTAGGGAAACTACGTAAAGCCACGCGACGTCATAAGATGGGCTAAAGTGCATATAGCTATTTTAGGATATGTTTTCAAAACCTATTTCAAATGTAAGGCTTATGCGGCGATATAAGAAAAGTTTGTGATTGAAATTTTAAAATCTGAATATGAGGTGGTACCTCGGTTCTGATTTTCATTGTACATTCCATGTTGGAACAACTTATTGATTTGAATGGTCACTATTCTTCCTTCAATCATTCACCCATATTTTGATTGTATTTGGTTATTTGTTACTATCTTAGTGTTGGAACGATTGTGGTTTCTTGTGTAAGTCATGCATTCCACGTTATTTGTTGTCTTGCTATAACATGTCAATCTGTGCCTCTGTTATAATTTGGCGAATTGATTGTGAATATGAATTTAATTGCGTGGAGCCACTATATCATATTTCGTTGAGTTGTTGGTAACATAATGATTTAAATAAAAAATTATTAATATGGTTTATTCTATGTGCCTCTTAAGATAGAACTTGTAATCTCACTCGGTGCCTTATTTTCTAAATGGTTATCGCACTTTTAATATAACTGGGTTCTCAGATTATACTCATCACCTTATTATATGTTTACCTTACTTAAAATTGTTATCATCTTTTTCTTAACAAATTTTATATTTAATTCATTAATTTAAATTATATTTTGCTTTGTTTAAAAATGCTACTTTTACTCAATTTTATTGATTCTTAAACTAAACCCATCTTATACTCTGTTTCGTACAAATTGTATATTAGTTTACTTTACTTTATTTCTAAAATAAACTCATTATTTCATTTGACACCTTACTTTATTCAAGATTGTTATTATGTTTTATGGCGTCTAAATATATTTTTCGTTCATTTAAATTAATATTTATCACAGTTGCAAAGTACATGTTAGCACGTGAGCTTTGTCATGTGAAGGCGATTGTTATTGTGGGCACGGGGTGCCATATGTGTAAGATTTGGAAATTGTGGTTTGTGGTTTATGAAGTGTGGTGCCTCGGGGTAGTTCTTCTTGGATGTCCATGCATTGGGAGATATTTGATTATTTGATTTGTCATTCATTTTTTTTTCTTATTTGAGTTTATTTACATCTCATAAGTGTTCTGATTATGTTGTTTCTTTGTTACTCGTTTAGTACTTGCTGCCATTTAAGTTTCTATTACTTTATTATTGGTTGTAAATTAATAATTTTTCCACCATTGGTCTTATATTAATGTTCTTTCCATTATTAGCTTATGCATATATTGAAAATGCTTCAATATTTAGAAGGTGTCTTGACCAGGACTCGTCACTACTCTACCGAGGTTAGGTTTGATACTTACTGGATACCGTTGTGGAGTACACATGTTACACTTCTGTATATTTTTGTGCAGATCCAGGTATTCTGATTGTGCTATTGAGAGTTGTTTCTGTGCGGTGGGAGAGTTCAAGATATAGATGCTTGATGTTCGCGGGCCTCAGAGTCACCATCTTACTTCATTATGCTACTATTAAATTGTAATTCAAAGCAATATTGTGTTTAAAAATTCTAGTATATTTTAGTAGTCCTTATGACTCCGTACTACTGATTTTGGGAAATTTATAACTATTGGATGTTTGTGGCTATGTATGTCATCTAATGGTTTATGATAAATAATTAAATAGTTTAGTTCTTTTATTAAATTAGCATGTGCTAGGATTACACAATCTTAGAGACTAGGTGCCATCATGGCATCATATGTAGGAAAGTTGTGGTCATGGAAAGTTGGTATCAGAGCTTTAGGTTCATAGGTGCTACAACATATAAGCAAGTTTAGTAGAGTCTTGTGGATAGATACAGAGATATCTGTACTTATCTTCTAGAGGCTACAAAACTATTAGGAAACACTCAATCGTGTGGCATTGATTTAACTTGAAGCATATATCTTATATCCCTTTATATCCACTCATATATGATGTCGCGTACTTGGTATCAACTATGCTTCGACGGTTTGTAATACTGCGTATAGGATACAAGAGGGCCATAGATGCTTAACCATTGTCTCGAGGTATTATCTAGACTAAGGACACTGACGTATTTATAGATCTTCAGTTGTTCAAGTGTGGGATGCAACTGGTTTGTATATCTGATTGGTGTTGTACGAGCTTATGAAGGTTGGTAATATGGATCATAGGATGCTGTGCCCTATGACTCTGTACCAAGTGGTGGAGTCTACTATCGACAATCAGATTGCATTGGCAAGTGTCGTATCAATCTTGGGTATGAGGTATATATGCAGTGTTGAGGGGTTCCCTAGAATTGTACATGACTAAGATCTCAGATTTTCATGGGATGGTGCTGGACTTGCAGTATATATGTATCATTACTAAATCTACATTCCAATATCATAGAGAAACATCTTCAGATTCACAGAAGGTCTCTTTAGAGTGGGAATCTCGGTTGCAACATTGTTGGATGCTCTAGAGGAAATATAACGGTTTATGGTTTTTGGTCGATGTGGTTCGTGCTAGGGTCTTCCATAGCGAGCTTTGACTTAGGATCATTGTGTACTGATAAGGGAAAGTGTTGACCTGAAGACAAGTTGAGAAGGATTAAAAGAAATGGGTCAGCTCGGTGGTGTTGGGTTATCATAGTAACAAAGGTTACTGGTCTTTTAGTGTGGTAATGCTTCACCAGTGTTTTGTGGTAATACTCTTAGGTTTGATAGTTTGTGTGACTTGGTTGAGTTGGGAAAGTTCAGTTCTGATGGCTTGGTGATGTATGGACTAGCCTCGAAGAGTTCTTAATAGTGTCGACCATAACTTGAGCTAGATGTTTGCTACCAGCATAAGGAACATATTGCGTGTTATAATTATTGCCTAGATGGGGTCATGAGTTTGAGACAATATAGGCGACTTCAAATTTTTAGAAGAATGCTAGAATTCTTGATACCACCTAAGAAGGGTGCGCACTCCACAAGGCGCATTGTATTTCAACTTGCAAATTCCTGACTGGTATTACTGAAACGACCCGACCGGTCGTTTTGAGAATTTGCACTTTGCTCTCCAGTTCTCAGACATGACTATCCCCGTATGATATATTAGGACTTATGTAAATTGTTGGTTTTGGTTTTCAGGATAATCAGAATATATTTGGAAGAACAATTCTCAGTTTGAAGCTTTAAATTTGAAAGATTTGACCAAGTTTTGACTTTTTTAGTATATGATCTCAGATTTGGATTTTTATGATTTGATTAGCTCCGTTAATTGATTTGGGACGTAGGAGTGCGATCAGAATGTATTTTGGAGGTCCGTGGAAGGTTTAGGATTGAATTGACAAAATTGAAAATTTGGCATTTTCCGGCCGGCATTGGAAATTTTGATATCAAGGTCGGAATAGAACTCCGGAAATTAGAGTAGGTCCGTTGTGTCATTTGGGACGTGTGTGCAAAATTTCAGGTCATTCGGACAAGGTTTGATAGACTTTTTGATCGAAAACAAAATTTGGATGTTTTGGAAACCTTAGGCTTGAATCTGAGGGTGTTTTGATGATTCGATGTTGTTTTAAGTGTTTCGAAGATGGGTATAAATTTGAATAGTGATATATGACTTGTTCTTACTTTTGGCTGAGGTCTGGAGGGCCTCGGGATGATTTCGGATGGTTATCGGGAAGTTTGGAAATTTGTTGAAAACCCTCTCGGATAGATTTAATGATTTGGAGGCCGAAGTGTTGTCGGTTTGGTAAAATTAGTATGGTTGGACTTGTGGTTGGATGAGGATTCATATTCCGTGACTTTTGTCATATTTTGAGACATGAACCCCACGGGAATTTTTTTTGGATTAATTTCGGTTTTTGTTGGAAAATTTATATTTTTATATGGAATTAATTCCTATAATATGTATTGAATTAATCGAGTTAATTGTGACTAGATTCGGGACGTTTGGAGGTCGATTTGAGCGGCAAAGGCATTGCGGAGTAGGATTTTTCTCGGATTGAGTTAAGTAATAATTGTAAATGTTGTCCTAAGGGTATGAAATCCCGAATTTCACATCGTTGTGCTATATTAAGGTGACATACACGCTAGATGACGAGCTTGGGATCATGCACCGTTGGGGATTGTGACTTGGTCCATCCCGTACGACTATTAAGTTGCGTATTTGATCACAGCAAACTAAACCTTACACAACGGTAGGAAAAGCGGGCACTAAGACTTTTACCCGAATAGTGGTATCGGGGTCGATTTTCCACATGGAGCTTGGAATGGAGTTGTGTATTTGTATAGACTAAGAATGCGTTTGTGCTTCTAATTGTACTTCTAACATTTTTGGATTCTCTTGTTATCACTACTATTATCAACTAATAATAAGACTAAATTATGCTAAGAGAAATATTTGCTAAGATGTAATTAATATAGAGAAAGGAACCAGGGTCATGGCATCACCTAAGTGGTTAAGTAACGGGTGGAAACTACTAACAATAGATTGACATATTTGGGATCAATGTTATAACCGTTGCACAATTGTAACCACTCTCACACCTCTCGGTAGAGAGAGCGATTTTGCCCAATTGACTCTCTCGAGTCCAATTGGGTAGGCCAATTAGACCAAGCAACTAGGGTTCAAGTAAGGTGATTACTCTCTCGAGGTTTAACCCATTAATTGAGACTACCATTTCTCATGGATCCATCCCAATTCCTTGTTGGGTCAATTTTGGGGTCATAGACTCTCTTTCTCAAGAAGGGTCAAGACCCACTAAGCTAGAACCAGTGTTTGCAACCACCAATCCTTAATTAAACCATAAAATTAACCCAAATAACAAACACCCAATATCAATCTATCTTTAATAAGCAACACCCATCAATTACCCACACTAGGGTTGAGCCACAACCCTAGCTAATGGGTTTAGCTAGACATAACTAGAGAAGAAACTGAAGAAATAGAAGATGAAACAACCATATTAATTAATTGCTAATGTTAAACTACAATAATCTATGATGAAGTTAGCTTAAAATGCCCAAAATAGGCTAATACAAATGTATCATGAGCGCAACAGCTATCAGGTGTACAAATCTTGACCTAAAAATGGTAAAATATTCTATTTATACTAGGCTAGAAAAACTGGACAAAAATTACCCCTGCGGGGTTAGCGCGGACCGCGCATAAATGTAGCGCGGCCGCATAGGCTCTTGATCTTGCAATTTCTCTTCTTTGAAGTTGGGGGCACGGATCGCGCAAGAAGGTAGCGCGGCCGTGCTGGCTGATGGGTGCGGACCGCGCATAAATGGAGCGCGGCCGCGTGGAAGAATTTGGGCAAATTGACATCTCTCTGTATCTCACCCATGCGGACCGCACTGATTTGAAGCGCGGTCGCATGGGGTCTTGCCTTGAATTTCAAGTCTTTGAATCTTCACAAGTGCGGACCGCGCAGGATCCCCTTGAATTATGTACTCTCTGAATCTCCTAGCGCGGCCGCGCAACAAAACAGTGCGGTCCGCGCTAGGTCCTCTTGTCCCTACTTCACTTAATCTTTGACACTTGGCAGGTTTCACTCCGTTTTGAGCCGATTTTTGACATTTGTTATCTTGTCGCTCAAACCTGCAATCAAGTGCAACTTGTAAGCATTTTGGGACTATTTTATGGCAATTAATACACAAAGCATAGGCAAGTATGGGCATAAAACGTGTTAAAATCACAGTTATCAACTCTCCCAAACTTAAACCTTTGCTTGTCCTCAAGCAAATAAAATAAGACTCACCCCTCAAAGGGAAACATCCAAGTAATTCCAGCTTATCCTAAAGTAACCTCAACAAGCATCAATTGGGACTAACAATTGCCCTCAATACGAATGCATCATTAACACATTTTAAGCTTTTGAAAACTGTGGATCAAGTGCGACACAAGAGCATCAAGGGTTGACTCATTTCATCAAGGAGCTTTTCCCAAATACCTTGGTCATTGTGGAACCCAAACTCACACATCCTCAACTCTCCCTAAGCGAACCTCACCTTTTAGAGTTATGACACACAAATCGAAGTTGATGGATTTTTCTCTCATTTCTCTCACAAAGAAGGTCACAAGTCCGGCTCTAGGTACCATATGCTTGCCCCTTATGTAAGTATCCACTAATGTGTTCAACTCAAGATTATATAGGGCTTTTGTTGAGTCATTGTAAAGGCTTTTGGGTAAGGGTAGGATATGTTTTGTTCAAGTGGGTTCAATCTTCCCTCAAGCTCTTCTTTTGATTCATTTTGGCACACTTTCTTGACTCATTTGAGTATTCACTTCTTTTTCAAGGGGTTAGAGAGACACACTGTCACTCTTTCTTATGCAATTCAACACATTTCTCCTTTTTCTACTTTTCACAACCTTTTTCACTTTTTTGACCTTATTCAATTTGGTCTTTTTATTTGTCTTGTCTTTTCTTCCTTTTTCATTGCCTTCCTTTTCTTTTGCTTTTGTACCTTTTACCACATTGTTTCCTTTCTTGTCTCCCCCCCAAAACTTAGACATTTTCCATCTACTCAAGGGAAGATTTGGGTGCCAAGAGAGGGTATCATTAAGAACGGGTATATGCTTGTAGCTTTGGTTCTTGAAAGAAGAATGTTTTAAGGCTCAAAGGGGTTAACTAGGGATCATTTCATTGGTAGGTCATGGAATTGTTCAATCTTAGCATTTTGGATCAAGGAGAGCCTATAATCACTTCTTAAGCCAAATTTCACCTAGGATTTCGCCTCAGCAAACACTCGGGGCAAGTTCTAGACCATCAGCTCGGAACTTAGACTCACAGTTCGAATTCTCACCACACACAATCAAGGATTGCTAAAGACATCGAGTCGAGGGCCCACAACGACCTTAGTTATGATTCAAGCGCACAATGACCCCGCACGACCATATGATGATTGTTTGGTCAACACAAGAGCCTCAAGGCCACAACTTTCACCACCCTAAACACAACATTATGTCTTTGACCATGGGATCAAAGGCAAATGTGTTAGGCCCAAGTGAAGCTCGCCTGAGGTCCCCTTAACTACGAAATATCGAAATCAAAAGAAAAAAATCAAAAACAGACTCAAACCCTTAAGAAGGTTGTCACGCTATCTATCATTGGGAAGAGCCACCCGGTTCGCACAACACTTTACACTTGGAAAGAACCGTGGCATTAAGAAAACCAATGGCTTATTGAAAATGCCAAAACCAAAACAAAAGGCTACGAGCCTCACTACTAAGCTAAAAACGAAAATAGAAAAACTAAGGGGAGTAGAATATACAACGGGGATGAATATATACATAAAATTAGAGAAGTAGCCAAAATCAAAAGTTATATACAGGCCAACTATTAAATCCAAAAACATAAACTAGAAATCAACTAAATATGTACAGTCATCCAAATGTATCAGAATCAAAATAGTAGGGCACACCCCCATGAATAAAAGTTGGCATTCTCCCCAATGCGAACTATCAAAATAAGCACAAAAACAGAGAGAAAGGATATAGAATGTCTCCTCAAGCCTGATCCGTCTGCATGGGCTGATCAATGGTCCCCTGATCCTCTGTAGTGGCAGAGACCTCAAACTGGTCTCCTGCCTGCTGCTGCTCTGGTCCTGGGACAGGGGCCGGGTCGTGGACCGGCTGAACATCTGTTGGAGCACTAGAGGTACCCTCCTGAACCTGTGCTACCTCTATCATAACACCTGCAGTGCTAGGAAGATTCCTCTTCTTCCTTGGGTGCCTAGGCTCCTCCTCCTACTGTGGCTGAGCTGCTGCTGGATCTAGAGTTGGATCCCCCAATAGCAAGTCTAATGGCATCTGGTCTGCCAAAAGCTTGTCCACATCTGCTCGCAGCTTCCTTATCGACTCCCGAGACACCCTTAACTTTCTCATCTTCTTATGTTCCTTGGAGAGCTCCTTCAAAGCCTTGCCATGCGAAGCAACCGCTGTAGCCAAGTTGGCCTGGGTCTCCAAAATCTTCTCCTGGTTGGCCAGGAGCTTCTTCAATGTCTCCTCAATGGAAGGAGGAATCTGGACTGTGGCTGGTGCTGATTGTGCCTCAACTGTAGGAGCCAAGGTGGACAACTTGTATGTCGCAGCTGACATCCAGTTTTTCAAACTGGCCAAAGACTGACTGAGCTGGTGGGCAGCGAACCGGTGAGTCTTTGAAGAAGGGACTGCCGGGTCAGCTGAAGTAGAAGGACCGGCTACCGAAGAAGGACCCGGGGGAAATGTCTCACCGACAGTACTAGCAGGGATGGTGGATGGCTCAGTAGAAAGCTCGATCACAGCTGGATCCTCAGACTGGCTAGGTAGGGTAGAGGTGAGTGGCTGATACTTTTTGGACTTTGGGTTGGTAGAACCCAACTGGCTATACCAAGAATAGGGGGCCACCGGTTTTGCCTTGACATCAAACCGCTTTTTCTTCCCCTCCAAATCTCTAAAATACAGGGACAGAGTGTTCGGGAAGGGGTAGTTGGTGTTGGTCTCCTGTCCAACTGCAAAGATCACCCTGGAGATAATGTTGCCCACATTGAGAGGAAGCCCGACCATGATAGATGCCACAAGTACAGCCCGGGCGAAAGGTACTGAGTGATCATGTGTGGAGTGATCAAGTCTGCTACAAACGAATGTCAACCAACCTTTGGCTTCAAAACTGAAAGTGTTCCACAGAATCCTCTCCCCTGCTTTCAGCCATTTAGGAACAGTGCCCGGGGCTGCCAAGTACTCGGCCAACCAAGGACGCACCTCTTCACCCATAGCGAGCTTTGCTAAGTATTCAGATTCATCCTCCTCTTTGAACCCCAAATATTCATTCAATAATTTCCCATCAAACAACACCATCTTGTCCCTCACCTGCGTTGCCTTTGTGTCCTTAACCACATGAGACACATTACAATAGAACTCTTTCACCATATGCTCATTGGTATGAATACACCTCTCCTTGAAGAAACCCCAACCATCTCTAGTACAGAATTGTTCTTGCACCTTTGGGTTGAGAGGAAGAAGATCATTGTCAATGAATTGCCTTTCCAGGATCAACTTCCTAACGGGCCACCACTCTCTCTACTTATGGAACGCAATCTCACTCACAAATATGTCTTTCCAAGCTTCCGGCTTTCTTGTTCTATCAACTCCCCCGACTTGGGGCTCACCCCCTCACCATATCCTCCACTCTCCCCAGATAATGAAGCTGTGGGGGAGGTGGAGTATTGCTCTTCACTTCTAGCTATAGACTCATCAGACGAGTCCGAAACTACGTTGACCGGCCTTTTGGAGGTGAGTGAAGGTGAAGGGGAGTCATGCAATTGGAGCGGGATAGACATGTGAGTGGGAGCAGATTCTGAGGTGATGCTCCGGGATGGTGCATACTCACTCCCCAAAGAGTGGGATACAGCTCTATCAGCTTCCCGTATCAGCTTACGGGTCTTTTTGATGTCCTCCCGAACCTGGGGAGTGAGTTTAACAATCCGCTTTCCTTTGCCCCCTCGGGAGGAACCACCTCTCCCGGGTTGTTGTTCTTTTCCTCCTATTTTCTTAACCATGATCTGCAAAGAATACAAGTCTAACATTGTTAGTTTAAGCATACTCAGTGAATTAGATGACACAGTTGAGTTTAGGAGTTAGAAACAGTGCAGCAGAATAAGGGGCGCGGACCGCGCAAAAAGTCACGCGGTCGCGCTGGGGTAGCGCGGACCGCGCTTGACAATGATCCAAAAACACCCTCTCTGAATCTCCCCAACGCAGTCCGCACTGATTTGGACCGCGACCGCGTTGGGCCAGCGCGGACCGCACAAAATTGTGACGCGGACCGTGCTAGTAACACTTAGCATACACAGGTAAAGCGGCGCGGACCGCGCAAAAAGGACGCGCGGGCGCGCAGGGCTTAGAAATTTAACTGAGTTAGGGATTTTTCTTGTGAGTCCATTTTTGATCAAATTATGGTTCTTAGTTGTCCCTACTCAATTAATCACATTTGAATTCATGCCCATTGTTCACAATTAACACACAAAATCTAACCTAATAATTAAACCTAAGAAGAATGAGAAGAAACAAGAAGTTATACTACTGGGAAGCAAGCAAAATAATCAAAAATTAAAACTATGTATGAAATTAGCAAGGAATGTTACCAGGGATTGTGAAAATTCGCTACTTGAAACAAGGGTCTCGATGAATAGTCAAAAATTAAGCTCAAGAAGCCAAAGTGCGAAAAGTGTGAAATGAAGCCTAAGGTCTCTATTTATAGAAAACCTGTGGGACCCTTCACCTACCTACCAGCGCGGCCGCACAAAAATGGACGCGGACCGCGCTGGATTTCTTTCCTTCTTGTTGAACTGGGATCCCCACGCGGGCCGCACTGTTTTGTTGTGCGACCGCGTGGGAAACTTCAGAGAGTATGAATTTTTGCCTTTCCCAGCATGGACCGCACAAAAATGCTATGCGGCTGCGCTGGCGACTTCAGAGACTTAACACCCATTGCACCAGCCTACGCGGACCGCACTGTTTTGGTGCAAACTTCAGAGACCTGACATTTTTTTGCTTTTTTCCCACTAGTTCAACAATATCCCTGCAACATCTCACAAACCATGAGCTCAAAAATCCTAGTCTACAAAGAAAATCAAAGAGAAAGAAAAAGACATGGGTTGCCTCCCAAGAAGCGCCTGATTTAACGTCGCGGCACGACGCGTGTTACCATCATATCACTTCAAATGAATAAGTGCCACCATGTGGCTGTCATCAATCTTTCCCAAATAGTGCTTGACACGATGCCCATTGAGCCGGAACACTTCACCATTCTTGTTTTTAAGATCAAGAGCACCAAAAGGAGTTACAAAGGCCACTTCAAAAGGACCACTCCATTTAGATTTGAGCTTCCCCGGAAATAACCTTAACCGGGAATTGAAGAGAAGAACCATGCCGCCCACCTTAAATTCTTTACCCCGAGCATACTTATCGTGAAGGTACTTCACCTTGTCCTTATACAAGGACGAGCTGGAGTAAGCATGAAATCTAAACTCATCAAGTTCATTCAATTGCTCCACTCAGAGGTTGGCCGTAACATCCCATTCCAAGTTCAATTTTCTCAATGCCCACATAGCCTTGTGTTCTTGTTCCACCGGGAGATGGAAAGCCTTACCAAATACCAACCGATATGGAGACATACCAATCGGAGTCTTGTAAGCCGTCCGATGAGCCCAAAGAGCGTCATCCAAATTCTTCGACCAATCGGTCCTGTTAGCATTCACCGTTTTAGACAAAATACTCTTTATTTACCGATTTGAAACCTCCACTTGACCGCTTGCTTGTGGATGATAGGGGGCGGTCACCTTGTGGTTAACTCCATATTTAGTGAGCAATGAGTCAAAAGCCTTGTTGCAAAAATGGGACCCCCATCACTAATAATAGTACGAGGGGTTCCAAACCTAGTGAAGATATTCCTTTTCAAAAATGCCGCGACACTCTGGGCTTCATTGTTGGGAAGAGCCACGGTTCAACCCACTTTGACACATAGTCCACCACCACGAGAATATACGTGTTTCCACAAGAGCTCACAAACGGGCCCATGAAATCAATGCTCCAAACATCAAAAATATCCACCTCGAGAATTGTATGGAGAGGCATCTCTTCCCTTTTTGAAATCCCGCCGGCTCTTTGGCATGCATCACATCTCTTCACCAAGTTGCTAGTATCTTGAAACAAAGTCGGCCAATAGAAGCCGCAACTCAAAACCTTTGACGCCGTCCTCACTCCCCCATGATGAGCACCATAAGGAAAAGAGTGGCAAGCCTCCAATATGTTCATTTGCTCACTTTCCGGCACACATCTTCTTATCACCTCGTCCGTACAAATTTTAAACAAATACGGCTCATCCCAATAAAATTCTAAGCTATCTCGCTTGAGTTTCTTACTTTGGTTGGAAGAGAGCTCACACGGGACATTTCCGGTCACTATGAAGTTGGCGATGTCCGCAAACCAAGGTATGTCACCCATAGAAATGGAAAGAAGCTGCTCATCGGGGAAAGTATCATTTATCTCAACACCATTGCTCGGTCTCCCCTCTTCCTCTAGCCGGGACAAATGGTCCGCGACTTGATTCTCGTTTCCCTTCCTATCCACAATCTCTAGATAAAATTCATGAAGGAGTAGCACCCATCTCATCAACCTTGCTTTCGAATCTTTCTTTGTCATCAAATACCGGAGGGCTGCATGGTCCGTGTATATGATCACCTTCGCCCCCATAAGATAAGGGCGAAATTTCTCCATCACAAACACAATAGCCAAGAGCCTCTTTTCCGTCACTATGTAGTTTCTTTGGGCCTCATTCATCGTTTTGCTAGCATAATACACAGGATGGAATATTTTGTTGATTCTTTGGCCAAGTACCGCACCTACTGCTACATCACTCGCATCACACATAAGTTCAAAAGGCAATTCCCAATTAGGTGCGGTAATGATGGGAGTTGTGGTCAACTTGTGTTTCAATAACTCAAAGGACTCCATACACCTCTCATCAAAGACGAACTTAACATCCTTTTCCAACAATTTACAAAGCGGGTTCACAACTTTTGAAAAGTCTTTAATGAATCGCCGGTAGAACCCCGCGTGACCCAAAAAACTCCTCACCCCTTTGACAGAAGTAGGGGGAGGGAGCCTGGAGATCACCTCAATTTTTGCCTTATCGACTTCAATTCCCTGTTTTGAGATTTTGTGACCCAACACAATGCCCTCTTGCACCACGAAGTGACATTTCTCCCAGTTGAGTACAAGATTGGTTTCCTCACATCTTTTCAACACCTTATCCAAGTTCACTAGGCATTCTTCAAATAAGTCCCCCACCATACTAAAATCGTCCATGAAGACCTCTAGAATATCCTCCACCATGTCGGTGAAGATTGCCATCATACATCTTTGGAAGGTCGCCGAGGCATTACAAATTCCAAATGGCATTCTCGAGAAAGCGAATGTGCCATACGGATATGTAAAGGTTGTCTTCTCCTGGTCCTCCAGGGTAATGAGAATTTGATTATACACCGAGTAGCCATCAAGGAAACAATAATAAGCCCGACTCGCTAAACGATCGAGCATTTGGTCCAAGAATGGTAGAGGGAAATGATCTTTTCTCGTGACCTTGTTGAGCTTTCTATAATCCATACACACTCTCCAACCCGTGACCGTACGGGTAGGAATCAACTCATTGTTGGTATTAGTGACGACCTTCATTCCACCCTTCTTTGGCACACATTGGACCAGAGAGGTCCATGAACTATCCGAGATTGGGTAGACCACATCGGCGTCCAACCACTTGATAACCTCTTTCTTTACCACCTCTTGCATAGCTTCATTTAGTCTTCTTTGATGTTCAAGAGACGGCCTTGCATCCTCCTCCAAAATGATCTTGTGCATGCAAAAAGCGGGGCTTATACCCCGAATATCCGCCAATGTCCATCCAATCGCCCTCTTGCGCTTTTGTAGAACCGCCAAAGTGGCATCAACCTCCATGTTAGTTAAGCAAGACGAAATAATAACAGGCAAAGTGAAATTAGGACCCAAGTATTCATACCTGAGGTGAGGAGGAAGTGGTTTCAACTCCAACACCGGCGGCTCCTCAATAGATGGCTTGGTTGGGGGAGTTTTGCGATTCTCAAGGTCCAATGATAACTTCCTTGGCTCATAAGAGTACGAGCCCATACCATGCAAAACATTTACACATTCAATTCTCCTAGCATCATCATTAGCCTCCATGTTCAAAAGCACCACTTCAAGTGGATCTTCAACATTAATTATTGCGCTTGTGTCATCCACTATCACCGCCGTGACAATGTCAACAAACGAGCACACCTCGGTGCTATTTGGTTGCCTCATAGACTTGCACACATGGAACACCACCTTTTCATCACCAACACGGAAGGTCAACTCTCCCGCCTCGACATCGACCAAAGCCTTCCCCGTAGCTAGGAAAGGTCTTCCAAGGATAATTGGGACTTCAAAGTCCACCTCACAATCTAGTATCACGAAGTCGGCTGGCAAGATAAATTTATCAACACGAACAAGGACATCATCGATTATACCCAAAGGTCGCTTCATCGACCTATCCGCCATTTAGAGCCTCATTGAAGTTGGGCGAGGTTGTCCGATTCCCAAAGTTTTGAAGACCGAATATGGCATTAAGTTGATACTCGCCCCCAAGTCACAAAGGGCTTTTGCAAAGTCGGTGCTTCCAATGGTACATGGGATAGTGAATGCATCGGGGTCCTCAAGTTTTGGAGCCATGGAGTGTACAATTGTGATCACTTGATGGGTCATCTTGATTGTCTCACACTCCATTGTTCTCTTTTTTGTAACCAAATCCTTCATGAATTTTGCGTACCCCGGCATTTGCTCGAGTGCCTCCACCAAAGGCACATTGATAGTCAAACTCTTCATCAGCTCAACGAATTTCTTAAATTGGTTGTCACCCTTATGCTTGGCCAACCGTCGAGGTTAGGGCGGAGGAGGCCTAGGTAAGGGTGACTTGGCTTTGGGCACCACCGGCTCGGGCATATCTATCACGTGTTCCCTAGATGGGTTCAAGGCCTCTTGTGTCTCCTCCTCAACCTCATGAATGTCAATCCGCACATCATCTCTCACACTTGGTTCCACTACATCTTCAACCCCCAAAGGCATATCATCATCACGCAACTCATCTTCATCAACCATGACTTGATTCTCTCTTAAGGCATGCACATCACCGCCTCTTCCGCTTTGCGTGGTCACCACCATCACATGGTTGTTATGCCCACCCTTAGAGTTTACTACCACATCACTTGGTAGAGCACCCTTTGGGCGAGTATTTAAACATTGGGAAATTTGACCAAGTTGCACCTCCAAGTTACGGATGGAAGTGTTGCATGAAGCCAATTGCGCATCGAAGTCTTGGTTCTTCTTCATCATTTGTTCAACCATAACCTCAATTCTCCCAAATTCATTTCCCGAAGAACTACACCCTTGAGATTGAAATGGTGGCGGTTTGTTCGGTTGTTGAAACATCGGAGGCCTTTGAAAGCCTTGCCCCCGATTACCTTGACCACCATTGTTGTTCCACCCACCTTGACCATTGTTGTTGTTCCAATTGTTGTTGTTGTTTCCGTTCCAATTTCCACCATTGTTACCTTGATTCCCCCAATTGTTGTTTTGGTTATTCCCATTCTAATTTCCACCACTTTGTTGTTGATTATTGTTATTCCAATTTCCACCTCCTTGTTGATTGCCCCAATTCCCTTGGGATCGCCATTGTTGATTGCCTTGGTTTCCGGTATTTCCTTGGTAGTTGTTGACATATTGACAATCCTCACTTTGATCATCATAGCACTCTTTTGAATAACCACCACCATTATCATAGTTGTCACAATTTCCTTGAGGTTGTTGCCCTCTTTGCCTTCTTTTCATCATATTCACTCCTTCCATGGCATTGACTTGGCGTGGGTTTTGAACTTGTTGCAATTTTGCCTTCGCCAATTGGTTCATTGTTGTTGTAAGTTCAGCAATGGCTTGGCCATGATCATGCAACTCCTTATGCAAATGTATGACATTAGGATCACCTTGAGGAACATTTGCCCGGCTTTGCCACGCCGAAGAAGTATCTGCCATTTCATCTAACACATCACAAGCTTCATTGTACGGGATCTTCATAAAATTTCCACC
>MU685283.1:0-19869 GCA_026770625.1 Nicotiana glauca | reverse complement strand
GCCATGTTATATTGTGACTTCACATAATCAAGTAGACAATCAAAGATTCAAATATACAACATTGCAAATAAGCCAAAAAGAGCTTTGAAGGTAAGTAGGGAAGGCAGAGATTTATGAAAAAATTTGAATAGTTTTACAAGAAGAGATGAAAACAAACAAAGGGAGAGGAGTCCTAGGTTTATGATTAATATGGATCATTAATGCAATATCCAGTAATTGTGCCTCAAAAGGGGCTACATGAGATATTAGTGCATCGATCATCATCTCCATATTCTACCCTTCCCACTTCGTAGAGGTTATTAAATGCGTGAGTTGGTCACGAATACTTATTGCGTGCTATTACCCGTCCCGTCCTATAAATCCTGGAGGGTATTTAGGACCACTATTCCTACGTGGTAAGGACTAGGCTGAAACCTTAGGTTTAAAGGTTAAAATGCTAAGCGATATACATAACAAATTGGACTGCACATAAGGGAACATACAAGGACAAATAAAGTCTCACAGATCCCTCCACAAGTGAACACATAATTAGCACATCTCAAACACATTCAAGGTCTCAAGGATAGGAGTTTTTTACAAAAAGGGAATAGGTAACAGCAGTTGAGTTAGTGAAAAAAACCCGTTAAAGCATGGTTTTAAAAAAAAAGTAGTGACAGTAGTTTGAGAGGTGCAGGACAAGTAAAATAGCACGATTCTGGGCAGAGAATGGCAACCCAGTATTTTGAAAACATAAAAATCAGAAACTCAGAGAGAGTAATAGATGCACCATTTCAAAATCGTTTCGAGAAAGAGCAGGATTTTTTAATAAAAACAGAGTGAACTTCAGAGAGTCAAAATAAGAATGGGAGCGGCAGCGTTCAAAATTAAAAGAGGCTAGTTAGTCTTAAACTGGTAAGAAAATGATTAATCGATTCTTATTAGGCCTAAACTTTGCTTAGGCGTCATATACATTGTATGATTATCTTAAAGAGTGGACATGCATATTTGATTCTGATTTTTTCTAAGGTACGCATGATAAGGTACTTGCAGAAGCGTTTTTAAAATACTTAACCATATTTTAGCAAGGTTATTAGGCTAACATGCTAATTAACCACTTAATTCGAACAGATAAGAAGTTCTAAGGACAAGATATCTAATGCACATAGGAGTAACTAAACCATGGTTTCTAATATGCCAATACAGTAATGACAGTTTATTTGGCTTGTTATTAATTGATTAGAATTATGAAGTGAGTGAGAGTGAAGGACCTAAAACAGGATTTCTAACGTATGAAATGCATGTCCTAAGCAGGTTATCTATTGCGCAAATAGGTAAATAAAAACCTATAAACATGTTTTCTACCCATTAAAATAAACATGCATACCCCTACCCCCATATTCACTATTCAGCCCCCAATCATTCATTTACAAATTATTACAAAACAATAGTATCTGAATTACAGACATAAGGAACAACAAATAAGAAGTTATTCTACATGGACCCTTCGATCAGGCCCAGTCTTCCAACCTCACTCCCTTCGAGTTTCACACCCTTTGCCATGGTCTAGGTGCGACAAAGCTCCCTAGGGCTCCATTGTGTCCCTGGCAAATACTATCACCTAAACACTTAGTAGAATGCAGGACAGGTGTAGTGTGGGATTACCAGCCTTGTGTGTCAAAGTTCAGTGAGTACTCAGGGCTACCCAAAGCAATGCTCACACGAAGGGAGTAGAGCCTATTCTTTAAGAGTAGTGTGAAGTGCAGGAAGGAGTTATTTAAAAGAGTTTTCAAAACAAGGGATTTGTTTAAAAAAAATAGCAGAAGCACTAGTTACAGTAGTTCAACAACATAGGATTGCATACAAGGATCATGGGAAAGGGAACAGATAGATCTCATAATGCTAAAGGAGATACAGAGACTTATGAAAGCTCACTGAAGCATGACTACACAGAATCAGAAGATTTAGGGGACGAAGAAATGGTCAAGCTTAGACATAATACTTAGACAGTAACATAGGGACAATTATAATAGTTAAGATAAACAACAACTAGAAGCATGTAAATCAAGAAGGACATATAAAGGTGCCAGGGATCAGGGGAATTAGGAAGTGGTAAAGTTTAGGAATGATAATATACAACAATAAGATACAGGCATAGCAAGTAGAAGTTAGGGATAGCCAATGGTCATATTATAGACTTAGCATGTAAGTCAAAAGAGATAAGACATGGTAAAGTACTAAAACAGAAGAATCAATTGCATGTTGAGCTGTAGAAGTGTAAATAGAAGAAAATCAGGAAGATAATGAACTGAAACAAGAATAAACACATTGATTGGAGGCTTGAAGATTAATTAGGACATAGCAGTAAGAGAGCAAGAGCAGGACGCAAAGACAAAGTGATAACACAATATTAGCCTTGGCTTACAGCCGACTAATAATAGGCAAGAGAAAAGAACAACAATAGAGCAAAAGGAGAAAGAGAGAAAGAGCACAAGAGAATGTAGAATTGAGAGTATTCACTGATGTCTCTCTTTGCTAATGAAAGAGTAGAGTATTTATAGTTCTAAAAACTAGTAGGAAAATAAGGTAAGAAGTAAAGTGTAGTATAATTATAGAAGTAAATACAATTAGAATCCCAATCAATGTTAGTACTCCCCTTTAGTTGGGGAGTCCTAGTTCAAACGGCTACCATAGTGACAAATAAGGAAAGAGAACTAATTGAAAGACTAATTTCAATCATATAGAGAGTAGTAAAGAATAAGGCATGTGATTAGGACAAGGTACATAACATATGAATTAAAGAAAGTAAGAATCAATTGGCGACATGCTTGTATATAAAATAAGGCAGAGTATCACTCTGAAAATCAGTAAGAGATCCCCCAGTATCGCAGGGTATCAATTATCAGTTAAGGCAGATGTCAACAAGTAAGGAAATACACAAAATCAGTAAAGAGTGTTAAGGCAAGTATCACAGTAAAAGGAAAATACGCAAAATCAGTAAAGAGTTCTAAGGCAAGTATCATGGTTAAAGGAAAATACACAAAATCAGTAAAGAGTTCTAAGGCAAGTATCATAGTTAATACACAAAAGGATCAATACAAGTAACAAGTAACAAACCGTAGGAATCATCAAGCATTTAAATAGCAGTCATGTGATTAACAGAGAGAAGTACTCATACAACAACAAGAATTAAAGGTCAACACAATGAATCAACGCATGAGTTGCAGAGAACACATAGATGCATAGTCAAGTAGCAAAGAAACAACCCAGAATACCTAGGGTTTCATCAATACTCGTTAGAATAACATAAAATTAGGAGATAATAGCTTAAACACAGTATAGACATTATTTTTAAAAAAATTTAGAGGAAACCTTTCTGAAAATAGGGTCGAGAAACCCTAGTTTCAAATAGGAGACAAATATGCTTAAAACTTGATAATTTGTAAAGATCGAGTAAAGAAAGGTTTAAAACATGAAGGAGTGAGTCACAAATCGTTAAAATACTGATGTTTTTTAAGAGACTTGGGTCGAGGTTAGGGTTTCCTAACAAAACAGAGGAAGTAGGGATGACCTGGCCGTGAAATTCAGGAACCATGGTGATTAGAACACCATCGAGTCAAAAGTCGCCGGAGAAAGGCCGGAAACAAACCAGGCGAAGCTTTAGTGACTGACTTTTATGGCGGAGGCTTCCGGGGTCTCAAGGATAGAGGGAATCGGCGAGATAAGGTTTCACGGCGGCTGGTGGTCGAAAGAGGTGAGGCTGGAGGTGGCCGGAGAGATGGTGAAGGCCATCGGAGAAGAAGAATATTCTAGAGAGAAGAATGAGAGGAAGAGACGAAGTAGAGAGAGAGACCGGCCTCGAAGAATGAGGGGTCAAGGGGGGGGGGGGTAGTTAGGATTTAATTAAGGAAAATAGATTTGGGTCGTTGATCTTATTTGATCAACGGCTCAGATTGATTTGGAGCTGGCCCGGGTTTTTTCTAGAAATTGGGCTGGGCAGATTTTGATTGGGTATTGGGTTAATTTAAAATCTGATGGGGTGGGGTTAAATTGTGCTAAAATTGAAACAATAAAGGACTATGTGTTAAATAGCTAATTTCCCTATTTTATTTTATATAAAATAGTTAAAATTATTTTAAAAATAAATTAAAGGAACTGAACTAATCAATAACGTATACTTATTAATCTAAAAATACTAAAACTGATTTCATAATTGTAAAATGCTGTTAATCGTAAAATAGGCTATAATTGCAATTATGCAATTTAGCTTTAAAAAATACCAAACAAATGTGTAAAAATATGCAAAATTATCTTAATTATATCTTGGTGTAAATATGAGAATCAAAAATAAATTATCAGCAAAAATGCTAGTCTGGGAATAATTATTGAATTTTGTACTATTAAAATAGACAATAAATTGATTTTAAAATCTTTAAAAATAAGGGAAAAATACCAAAATTCTTGGGCATGCTTATATATGCATGTGCATGCTCTTTTGAGAATATTTTGAGTATATAAAAATACAAAGGAAAAAATTGGGTATCGACAACTGCCCTTCTTTACCCGAGAAGGATGAAAGAGTTGTCGGGTAAAGATATGATGGCCAATTTTGACCGAAAGAAATGATTTGAAAGGTTTTGACCGAGCTCTGGTGCTTGAGCTACCTACATATCCCTGGTCTTGTAGGAATCAGGTCATATGTAGTTCGGGAATCCGTCGGCGAAACATGCCGATGGAGATTTCGAAAAATGGACGCGATATTCAGGTTAGGAAGGACGATCAGGGATTGATAGGCTGCGGGAACCGGAGCGGGATCGCTCCTGCTGTGATGGCCGTTGCTAGATGGTGTACCTGTAAATAAGCAATACGAACATATATTGTGCATAAATTTAAACGTGATACAGGTTCCCGTTGGACCTTGGATGCTGTCTTTGGACGGGTAGGATGACGTTCTCATACTATGACGTCCTGGGCCATGAAGCGTATACTAGAGGATTATCAGGCTATGAAATGATGTTCTCGGGCTATGATAATGATGCCTCTGAACTATGATGCCTTTGAATAATGATATGCAAAAGATAAAAGTAGAGTCCTCAGGCCATGGCATAGCGTTCTCGGGCTATGAAAATGGTGCCTCCGAACAATGACGCCTTTGGCTAACTTGGTGATCTTTCAGCCTATGAAATACAGAACTTGGCGATCTTTCAGCCCATGCAAGACTTAAATAAAGTTGGCAATATTTCAGCCGATGTAACGATTTAAATAAAGTTGGCAATACTTCAGCCGATGTAAAGTGTCTACATAGATGGCAATTTTTCAGCCGATTGCAGGACTTAAATAAAAGGTGGTGGTATTTCAGCCATACAAGAGATAAAGTGGCGATATTTCAGCCATGCAGGATTTAAATAAAGTTGGTGATGTGCCGGAGAATTGCGGCACATTTCAATACTAATTGCTTAGATTTTAGCTTGTTTTAGTGCAATTATAATCGATACTTATGTAGTTTTGTTACTTCTACAGTACATAAGGAATGGGAACTCAAGAACAAGGAAATGGAAGCAAAAAGACAAGAAAAGAGCAAAAGGTTGCACAAATGCTGATCTGCGGTCCACTATGCGATGGCAGATCATACATGCGAGCCGCATAATGGACAAGAGAATCGCAGACTGAAACAGAGACCTGAGCATAATTTCAAGTGAAGAATGCGGTTCAAGATTCGGCCGCATAATCAAAATGCGGTTCGCATAATGATCGCATAACCAACCATGAAGACTACTGAAGGTCAACAATGCGAGACAAAATGCGGCCGCAGAACTCAAATGCGGCCGCAGAACTCAAATGCGGACCGCATAATGGTAATGCGGTGAAGACTTGTGAACTAGGGTTTCACTCTGCGGTCTGGATGCTCAAAATGCGGACCGCATACTTGTTCTGTGACAAGAATGCGGTCGCATATCAGACCTGAAAGGACAATTTTGTCCTTTTTCTATCCCGATTTTTGCCCCACTATAAATAGTTTTATGAAGCTTTTGTGGGATCATCTTGTATACTCTTTACACTACATTCCAAGACATAAATATTCTCTCTTTTTGGAAGCTTTTGATTGAACATTCTCTACTTTGTAAGCATTTATGGCATTAAATATTAGTTGGTCCTTGTATTTTAGCATGTTTAGCTAACTTTAAATACTAAGGTTGTGGACCCTAAATGGGTGTTATGTTAATGGGTGTTTAACATTGAACATATGTATAATGGTTGGTTGATATTTATTTACTTCTCATTCTTCATTTATTGTTGGTGGTTGCAAACATTAACACAAGCCATTAAATTATTACTCTGCTTGGGAAAGTGAGTTAGAATTTGGTAGAAGTAAATATCAAAAACTCAAGGCTTTACACCTTGTTTAATAAAATCGCTTAGGGATAAGTGGGTTTTATTTGGCATATATTGATTATTATGAATTGCAACTCTTCTACATTTGGGAAAATTTAAAAGAGGAAATACTATCCAATTATTGGGAAATATTGGGTAGTTGCTTAGACATCAATTGCATATCAACGAACCGACTATTAGAAATATATCATATTAACACCGATAGCATTACACTTCATTAATGGGGACACAAACTTGGTTTAATTAATCTCATTAATTACCATATCAACACTCCAATTAGTTATCATTCCAAAACAACTGCTATTCATACTCTTGTTACTACTACTCTACACTCATGTTACTATTAACCGAATAGAATTATGATTTCAGTCGGGCAACACACTGATTCAAGTAACCTTTTCACACCTATTCCCTGTGGGATTCGACCCCAACCTTGTTGGGTTATTATATTTGACATCGACCGCCTTACACGAATTATTAAAGTGTAATTTGAGCGTATCAGTTGGCGATCTTTCAGCCATGTGGGTGGAGACAATGCTTAGTCGCGGAAGGCAGAAAGGTAGCCTTATACAATGCGAGGAAAATACAGACGGAGACAATGCTTAGTCTCGGAAGGCAGAAAGGTAGCCTTATGCAATGCAAGAAAATGCAGATGGAGACAATACTTAGTCTCGGAAGGCAGAAAGGTAGCCTTATGCAATGCAAGAAAATGCAGATGGAGACAATGCTTGGTCTCGGAAGGCAGAAAGGTAGCCTTATGCAATGCATAGAAATGCAAGTGGAGACAGAGCTTAGTCTCGAAAGGCAGAAAGGTAGCCTTATGCAATGCAAGAAAATACAGATGGAGACAATGTTCAGTCTTAGAAGGTAGAAAGGTAGCCTTATACAATGCAAGAAAATGCAGATGGAGACAATGCTTAGTCTCGAAAGGCAGAAAGGTAGCCTTATAAAATGCAGCAGATAAAGGCGAATAGTAATGAAAGCTCTTAGCTGATAGATGATAGTTGATTGCATCGTTATGGCTGCTGGGGATGTCATGTGCGGATAGCACTTATAAGTAAGTGATGATTCTGAGAGTTGTATTCCTAAAAAAGTATGAGTATGTAATCATATCTGATGATTTTATGTCTTGGGGTGCTCGCATTCAAAAAAAAATCGTGAGTTTTGTAAATGGGGAAGGTTAGTTCGTCATCCCATAGACTTCGCTTGTCTTAGTTCGTCATCTCGTAGACTTTGCTTGTCCTACTCGGCTCTTGATTTCATTGGGGGTAGCGTCGCTAAACAAAGCAATTTTGATAGTAGCCATCCATGATTTAGTAAAGAATATGATGTAACTACATAATTTAAAATGATTTTCTTTTAGATGAACCGACGATTGCGATGCGGTTCAAGACATTGCAACCTCTCTCTTCGAAATTTTGAGGGTCCTCCTCAAAATTCTGCCCCAGTTTACTGGTCTGGTGCTTCCGACGGCTGCGTGCAATGACTGGCTGAAAATCAACTTCGAAATTCTTCCCCATTTTCCAATATCGTGGGAAATAAAAATTCTATTGAATTGTGACCGAACCCATAAGGCTGCCTACGTATCCCTTCTTAAATGGGAATCAGGTCAGACGTAGTTCAAATTACATCATATAAGGAAGCATAAAGATTACACATAGTAATGCTTGACTGCATCTGAATTGATTGGCTTTAGCCAGACTTCTTCATCCATTTCTGCGAGTATGAGGGCTCCTCCTGTTAGAACCCGGTGAATCATGTATGGTCCCTGCCAGTTGTGAGAGAATTTTCCTTTGGCTTCATCCTGGTGCGGAAAGATTTTCTTTAACACGAACTGCCCTGGTGTGAATTTTCTCGGCTTGACTCTTTTGTTGAAGGATCTGGACATTCTGTTCTGATACAATTGACCATGGCAAACTGCATTCAATCTTTTCCTATCTATTAGAGCTAGTTGCTCGTAGCGGATTTTTACCCATTCTGCATCGTCAAGTTCTGCTTCTTGTATGATCCTCAGGGAGGGAATTTCTACCTCGGCGGGAATGACCACCTCGGTACCGTAGACCAGCATATAGGGAGTTACCTCGGTTGATGTGCGAACTGTGGTACGGTATCCCAATAAGGCAAATGATAACTTCTCATGCCACTGCTTATGCTTTTCTATCATCTTCCTTAGTATCTTTTTGATGTTCTTATTGGCCGCTTCTACGGCTCCATTCATCTGAGGTCTGCAGGCTGTAGAATTCTTGTGTTTGATTTTGAATGTTTCACATATGGCCTTCATCAAGTTACTGTTAAGATTGGAACCATTATCAGTAATGATCGACTCTGGGATGCCGAATCGATAAACGATGTGGTCGCAGACAAAATCTGCCACAACCTTCTTAGTTACTGCCTTATATGACGCTGCTTCAACCCATTTGGTGAAATAATCAATGGCCACTAGAATGAACCTATGGCCGTTTGATGCGATAGGCTCGATGGGTCCGATAACATCCATTCCCCAAGCGACGAACGACCATGGCGAGCTTGTTGCAGTAAGCTCGTTTGGAGGCACTTTTATCATGTCTGTGTGTATCTGACAATGATGGCATTTTTGGACGTATTGGATGCAGTCTGTTTCCATAGTCATCCAAAAATATACTGCTCGGAGTATTTTCTTTGCTAAGACAAAATCGTTCATATGTGGACCATAGGTCCCTGCATGAACCTCTTCCAATAACCTGGATGCTTCCTTGGCTTCGACACACCTCAGTAATCCCAAATCGGGAGTCCTCCTATACAGGATTTCTCCACTGTGAAAGAAGTGATTGGATAACCTTCGCAGTGTGCGCTTCTGAGTAGCGTTTGCAAGTTTTGGATATTCTCCTATTGCCAAATATTCCTTGATATCGTGAAACTAGGGTTTTCCATCTGCTTCTTCCTCGACATGAGCACAGTAAGCTGGCTGATCATGAATTTTTACTGGGATAGGATCAATAAAGTTCTTATCTGGGTGCTGAATCATAGATGATAGGGTAGCCAATGCATCGACAAACTCATTATGGACCCTGGGAACATGTTGGAATTATGTATTTGTAAACCTCTTCCTCAAGTCCTGTACATGATGCAGATAATGGAGTATCTTGGAGTTCTTGGTTGCCCATTCTTTTCGGACCTGATGTATGAGCAAATCTGAGTCCCCGATCACTAGAATTCCTGAATGTTCATATCAATGGCCAGCTTGAGCCCTTAGATGCAGGCTTCATATTCGGCCATGTTATTGGTACACGGGAATCTGAGCTTGGCGGATACCAGATGATGTTGGCCGGTTTCCGATACTAGAACTGCTCCTGTGCCTACTCCTTTAAAGTTTGTTGCTCTATCAAAAAACATCCTCCAACCATCATAGGATTCTGCAATATCTCCTCCTATGAAAGATACCTCTTAATCAGGAAAATACGTCTTTAGAGGCTCGTATTCTCCGTTCACGGGATTTTAGGCAAGATGATCTGCCAGTGCCTGTCCTTTAATTGCCTTCTGAGTGATGTAAACAATGTCAAATTCACTCAACAAGATTTTCCACTTGGCTAGTTTGCCAGTGGGCATGGGCTTCTGAAAGATATATTTCAGCGGATCCATTCTTGATATGAGGTAAGTGGTATAGGCACAGAAATAATGCCTTAACTTCTGAGCTACCCATGTCAAAGCACAACAGGTGCGTTCTAATAGAGAGTACCAGGCCTCATATGTAGTGAACTTCTTGCCGAGGTAATAGATGGCTTGTTCCTTTCTCCCTGTTTCGTCATGTTGCCCCAGAACACAACCGAATGCTCCGTCCAATATTGCAAGGTAGAGCAATAGCATTCTATCCAGTTCGGGCGGAACCAGAACTGGTGGCGTTGATAGGTATTCCTTGATTCTGTCGAAGACCGAGTGTTGGCCGGTTAAGAACTCACACACCCAGAAGATGAAAGTAGCAGAGATGAGGATGTTGAGGTGGATGTGCGGGCACACAAGAATGGATAAGATTAGGAATGAAGACATTCGAGAGAAGGTAGGCGTGGCCCCCATAGAGGACAAGATGCGGGAAGCAAGACTCAGATGGTTCGGGCACATTCAGAGGAGAAGCACCAATGCACCGGTGAGAAGGTGTGAGCGTCTGGCTGTGGTGGGCATGAGGAANGGGGATTGTGGAGGTCGAGCATTAAAGTTGTAGGTTAGGGGGAAGTTGTGGATATTTCCACAGCGCACTAGAGTGAGACTAGCTAGTTATGAGGTAATCGTAGGAGGTTACTGATCAACTACCGATACAGGGAGTTATCTGTTGGATATTAGCATACCTTACATCTATTTCGTATTTCTTATATTTCTCATATTGCTGCTATTTTGTTATTTTGTGTTATGTTGTGTATTTAATGTTATTTTTAGTATGAGTCTATTGATAGTACTAACTTATCGTCTCTTGTTGATGTCTTGAGCCGAGGGTCTCCTGGAAACAGCCTATCTGCCCCCCGGGGTAGGGGTAAGGTCTGCGTACATATTACCCTCCCCAGACCCCACTTGTGGGATTATACTGGGTTGTTGTTGTTGTTGTTGTTGCTTTCTGACAATCATTGGTCCATTTGGTAGTGGCATCTTTCTTCAACATCTTAAAGACGGGCTCACAAATGACAGTGGATTGAGCTATGAACCGGCTGATGTAGTTGAGTCTCCCCAAGAAACTCATGACATCTTTCTTATTCTTTGGCGGTGGCAATTCTTGAATGGACTTAACCTTTAATGGATCTAGCTCTATTCCTCGGCGACTTACGATGAACCCAAGCAACTTTCCAGCAGGAACCCCGAATGCGCACTTGGCGGGATTTAGTTTCAGATTGTACCTCTTCAGTCTGTTGAAGAATTTCTTCAGATCTTCCATGTGGTTGGTGGCTCTCTTGGATTTGATGATGATATCGTCTACATACACCTCGATATATTTGTGTATCATGTCATGAAAATAGTAGTCATGGCCCTCATGTAGGTGGCCCCAACATTCTTTAACCCAAACGACATTATCTTGTAACAATACATCCCCCATGGCGTAATAAAAGCCGTTTTCTCAGCGTCTTCCTCATCAATCCATATTTGATAATACCCAGCAAAATAATCGACAAATGACTGCAGCTCGTGCTTGACACAGTTGTCAATCAGAATATGTATGTTTGGCAAGGGGAAGTTGTCCTTCAGACTGGCCCGGTTGAGGTCCCGGTAGTCGACGCAGACCCTGACCTTCCCATCCTTCTTCGGCACTGGCACAATGTTGGCTAACCATGTTGGATACTCTACTACCCTGAGGACATTGGCTTTGAATTTCTTGGTGACTTCTTCCTATATTTTCAAACTCATGTCAGGCTTGAACTTCCTGAGCTTCTGTTTTACCGGCGGACATGTTGGATCCGTTGGCAGTTTGTGAGCTACAATAGATGTGCTGAGACCAGTCATATCATCATACGACCAGGCGAATATGTCTTCATACTCTCTTAGAAATTCTGTGTACTCTTCCTTTTCTGACAGTGACAGATGAACACTGATGCGCATTTCTTTGACATTCTCGGTGTCACCCAAGTTGATAACCTCAATTTTGTCCAAGTTAGACTTAAGCCTATTGTCAAAGTTCTCAACTTCTCTAACAACCTCTTCTGGTATATCATCCTTTTCTGAGTCTATATCCGTTTGTTGCATTATCTCGTTACAAGTTACAATTATCGATTCATCAAGATGAGTAATAGTAATGCTGTATAAAAATAAAGTAAACGATAGAGAAAATAATAAGAGCGAGATTCATAAGAAACTGAAATGCTTTGATAAATTTCATAATTGTTTTGAACATTGGGGCTCTTATTAAAATGCGACAAGAAAATCAACTAGCGAAAAATAAAGATGATGAATGGTGCTTTGTTTAGCCTTGCTACCCCGAAGCTTTCCGGGCCCTGGTGGTTCTGACGGACCAATTATTGAGGCGTGCTCCATGGCTCACGGCTTGTATGGAAGGGACTTCCTCCCCCTCCTCCTCGAAAATGACATAGCAGTCCGTATTATCATCCTCCAGGAACAAGTTCCTCATTGCTGCTAGTGCTTCCTCTTCTTCTGACCCATAAATGACTTCGGCTGGTTGGAAAGTCTACTCTAGACGGGGTATCAGATGCTCCAATGGATAGTAAGGACCGCGCCAGGGTGGCGACCATTCTTTGAATTCCTTCCAGGTGTACTCGTATCCCAAACCAAAAGTGGTACCATGCTTCTTCAGCTTGTTAGGTTCGGTGATTTCGTGGAGGTTCCTGCCTAGTCCTTTGCCAGGTTCATATCCACTCCAATTCAGTATGCTTTCAATCCTGTTATCCCACCATTTATATTTGTCCACGACGTTGACATACTCAATATGATGGTAGGTTTCCCCACCTATCTTTCTCCTTCCTCTGATCGCTGGAATGGTTTGGCGACTGTATATGGGATTCCTACCGTCGCCGTGAATAATTACCTCTTAGCGATTCCATTCAAATTTCACCGCTTGGTGTAGGGTTGATGCTACGGCTCCGGCAGCGTAAATCCAGGGCTATCCCAATAACAGATTGTAGGACGCTGGGATGTCTATCACTTGAAAGTTGACATCGAACCAAGTTGGTCCCATCTGCAGACACAAACTGATTTCCCCAATGGTGGACCTTTGGGAGCCGTCAAAAGCTTTGACATTGATGGCTCCATCTTCGATCTCATGAAAGCTTTTCCCTAATGTTCGTAGAGTCACCAAGGGACAAATGTTGAGGCTGGACCCTCCGTCAATCAAAATCCTGGTGATGAAATAATCCTCGTATTGCATAGTGATGTGCAATGCCTTGTTGTGGCTCAACCTTTCTGGTGGCAGTTCATCTTCGTGGAAAGTGATTTTGTGACTTTCCAATACTTGCCCCACCATGTTCGCCATTTCTCCCCCAGTTATATTGCTGGGTACATTTGCCTCACTCAGTATCTTCATCAAGGCATTTTATGCGCATCAGAGCTTTACAGCTGAGCTAGGATGGAGATCTGTACTGGTGTTTTATTCAGTTGATCAATGACAGAGTACTCTTATGCGTGTACCTTCCTCCAGAGGTCATCAGGCCCAGTTTTGGTAGGTCGTCCAGAGGCATGCTTACTTGATTCTGCCAAATGTTCTGGAGTATAAACCCTGCTAGTTCAGGTCATACCCTATGCTGCAATTGCTTTTCCAGATTTGGTTTTCCCTTTCCTTCTTGCCTCGGCTGTGTAGTCCCAGGGGACGGTCTTTGTATGGAATGGTGCTATGGATGACATTGCCACTGGGATGGGTACCCTCGCTTTGGGAGGTAACACAGCAACTTCAAATGGTACAGGTGCCTTTGGGGACCCAAAATCAACCTCAATTGGCCCTGGCGCCTTTGCGAAAGATGGTGCTTCAAGATCGAGTGGTATGGACATGTTCACCTCAGTGTCTTCAGAAGGCTGGACCTAGACTACAATCAGATTAAGTGTGACTGTCGGTTTCTTTGGCTCGTCACCCTCAGTGATCAATCCGATCGATCCCTTGGGGTCCCAGTCATCTTCTATCTCTATCATATGAACGCCTCCCCCTTTATGGTCAGGCAGAGGGTTGTTGCGGACGTTCAGAGCAGGCTCCTTTACCACAATGATCTTGTTGTCAATCAAGGCCTGAATTTTGTCCTTCAGGGAGCGACACTCATCAATGGTATGACCCTTCATGCCAGAATGGTATGCACAGGTTTTGTTCAGGTTGACCCATTGGGAAGGATTTTCTGGAGTTATGGCAGGGATAGGGGTGATGTAACCAGCAGTTTTAAGCCTTTCATACAGCTGGTCGATTGGTTCAACAATGGCGGTATACTGTTTGGGAGGTCTGTGGTTGCGGTCGAAGTTTGGCCGGGGTCTAGGGAAATTTTTGCGAGGTGATTGATAGTGAGATTGTTGGGTATTGTAGGCTTGGTAGACGTGTGCTGGTTGGGAGTATTTGAGTGATGTAGGTTGGTATGCAGGAGGTGGAGATGATTGGTAAGTAGGTGGTGGAGCTTGGTAGGAAGGTGAGTGTGCTTGGTAATTTGGGATAGGTTCATGTGTGCGTGGGGGTAATGGGTAGGTTTGGTATTTGACTGGGGATTTTGTCCTTTGTGCAACCATTACGGCACTCACATCCCTTTTCTTGGATGCACCACCAGACTGTAGAGCCTTGTTGGTAGCCTGCAATGCTTCGAAGTTAGTGACCATACCACTTTTGATACCTTCCTTGATCCTCTCCCCTAGTTTGATGATGTCGCAAAATTTTTGGCCTTCGATCAATATCAACCTCTCGTAGTACTGTGGGTCCTGAGCTCGGACGAAAAATCTGTTCATCTGTTCTTCTTCTAAGGCTGACCTAACCTTAGCGGCTTCATATCTTCAACGAGTAGCATACTCGCAGAATGTCTCGGTGGGTTTCTTCTTTAAATTCTGGATGTAGAATACATCTGGCGCATTCTCTGTATTGAATCTGAACCTGTCAATGAAATCGGACACCATACCTACCCAATTTTTCCACTTCTTAGGGTCTTGGCTAATGTACCAAGATAGAGCATCCCCTTTCAGACTTCTCATAAAGAGCTTCATGCGGATCTTTTCATCTTTCCAGACTCCGACCAACTTATCGCAATATGTCCTCAAATGGACTCTAGGATCCCCTGTGCCATCGAACATTTCGAACTTGGGAGGTTTGTACCCCTCCGGAAGTTCAACATCAGGCTGGATGCAAAGGTCATCATAATTCAGCCCCTCAATACTTTTGTTTCCTTCAACACCTTGGACTCGGCTAGTAAGTTTCTTGAGCTCTACGGCCAGGTTCTTGATAAGAGAGTCTTTGTCTTCAGACTCAGATGTGCTTGAAATGGGTTGAGTGGGATGCGGCATAGTTTCCACATAAATGGTGTCACACCTCCTTTTTCCTACACCCCAGAAAGGGTATAATAAATGGGAGTTATTTCCAACTTGAAGTGACGATCGAAACGGGATTTATTTAAAAGATTCAGAGTCGCCACTTGGGAGATTTATGGTGTCCCAAGTCACCGGTTTCGAATCCCGAATCGAGAAAAAGAATGACTCTGTTTAACAGTTCGCGAACCAGAAATCCGAGTAAGGAATTCTGTTAACCCAGAAGAAGGTGTTAGGCATTCTCGGGTTCCGTGGTTCTAGCACGGTCGCTCAACTGTCATATCTGGCTTAGTTATCTGATTTTATACAATTATGAACCTATGTGCAAATTTTAAATTTTTAAACCGCTTTTATTCATATTTTTTAAAGAAGATTGCAACGTCGTTAAAACACGTCTCGAACCACGTCACATAAATGCACCCGAGATTTTTTACATATTTTAACTTCGTTGGAATTTGGATTTGGGTCACATAAATGTGCACCCGAGCTTAAGAAGGTAAATTATTAAAATACGCGCCTAAAGAGACTAACGCGTTATTATCTTTGGGGAGGGCCGTGAAATTCGCTAACGACCCCTCCCGAAATCTAACTATTTTAATACAACCATTTATCGAGGGCCCCGCAATTTATGTATTTTGTTTAGCGAGGCTCATCTCATTCTTATTATTAAAAAGGGCAAACCTAAAGCAACTACGATTTTTCTATTTAAGATTGTTTCTAAAGGGCCTACTTAATTTGTATTGTTCCAGAACTAATATACTTAGGTACTTGATTTTTTTATTCAGAATTTTAGTGACTCCCTTGGGCCTCAAGCTTAGCCCAGCAAGAATGACACATAGTCAAAACTCGAATTGGGCTGCGGACAGACCTCATTCAGGCCCAGCTTCAGCATTCAGGCTTATTAACTTGCAAATAATGGAGCCGTTCCACATTTATTCAGATCAACGCTTGACACATTTATATTCTCATCTCAATAAAATTCAAAACAATTGTACATCTAAACCGACTGGATTGGATTAAAATTCAGATTTGTTGTTAATCTATTTATCTACTACTGAACTTCTTGATATTACTAAAGGCAAAACAAACCGAGAAATGTGAATTGAGTTTTAACAAAAGTAGTCATGAATGTGAATCTACTGGTATTAACTACTGTAATACAAGGTTGTTTGAGACGTCTCTTCAGCTTGAAATCAAAATTAACGTGGATATCATATGTTGATCTCGAAGTCAATTGTGAATCCAAACCAATTCTGATTTTTCTACTTATCAACAAAACGTAAAACTAAAACCAGCACTAAACCATACAAAGACTACGGCTGGACAACCATAGATTTAACAGTCCAAAATAGTTCAAATTATACAATCCAATCTTTAGTTTAGTCATTCAATGTAAACTAAAAGTAATCCTAAACAAATACTCATCATCTAGTATCTATTCTATTGTGACAGTTTGAATACACATATTCAGGAAGTAAATGAATAAGCCATTCATTTCAGTATTTCAACTCAAAGCTACACCAAATCGTGATTCGAATATGTACCTGGAAGTTGGAAATATAAGAAGAAGAAGGAGTCAGCAGTAGTGACAAGCAACAACCCAGAAATGAATTCAACAATCTAGCAAAAGTTCGAAATCAAACAGGAACAGGACTTCGACCACAAACAACTCGACTAAACTCAAATGAGCTTGCAATTGAACCCAAGCATTCCAAAATCATCCAGCAATTAGAAACAAACAACCAATAACTCAACTAAACCCCAATCTGACTCGAAAACCAAATCAAAGCAGTTTCTGAATTTTAGCTGCCAAATACGGAACTAAGGGAAGCAAACTATCAACTAAACTTGAAATTAAACTACAAATTCCAATGGAACAGTTTGTTTTTTTGATTTTTTTTGAAGGTTTTCTATTGTTTTTGGTTTTGAAATACTAGATCTAAGACTTGAATTTGAATTTCGAATTTTCTGGTGAAGACTTGTAGGAGGGGTTTTGGGGGGAATTTGTGAGGCTCCAAACTTGTGATTCAAGGCACTATTCATGCCCTTTTATAGGCCAAATGAGGGGCAGCCCTCAAATTTTCTGTTTTCCTTATTAGTCCCTATTTATTTTCAGATTGGCCCGCTGCTTATTAACTTGTTCCTCAAGTTACTATCCTAAATTACTGAAATCTAAACTTAAGCCCCATTCTAGAAGATTCTGGGGACTTCTACTCTAATTTACAACATTCATGTCTAATTCATTTACCCAAATACCCCTGAACACTCCCTGAAATTACTCACATAAGTCACCATTAACCTACCCTCCCTTGTTAACTAACCAAAAACCTGTCTAATTAACTGTGGTTACACCAACAATTCTAGAAATTGAACAGCTAAAAACCAAACAAATCCTAAGAATTGAACTAATAAGGAGATTAATTCTAAAATCAGTAAATAACCAAGTAAAATAAAACTGAAAATTGATTAATCTAACTAATCTAATTAACTGACATTTAACTCCAATTAATGCTAACATTCTAAGGCTAATTCTAGCAGTAAATTGTTAATTAAAATAATTAAGAATCAAGTAAAAACAAACAGCAACATTCAAACAAATTCATGGTTAACCAAATGAATCTAGTTTTTATCCTAAATCCAATACTAATCATGAATCAGTATGAATCAAAGAAGAAAGAAAAACAAACAATCAGACACTTAAAATGATCAAAAATACGAAAACCCTGACTATTAACTTCTTCCATAGTACGAAAAATAACAAAGCATGGATTTTAATCAGAAACCAATGAATGAGAGAAGGAAGGCAAACTCACCTATAAGTGACCAAATAAGGTGGGACTCCGATTCGAGCCTCGCAATAATGTTAATCGTTTGTTCTTGGTGAAGAACAAACCAAAATCATTATTTCGTAGCTCGAATCCAACACTGGACCCACAAAATTGGGGGGGGGGAGGGAGTCCATAACTTGAACTTCTAAGGTCCTGCTTATTTTAGATTTGAAATTCGAGCACTTCCGGGGAGTTTTGAAGGGAACCAATCATGGATTTAGGAAAAGGGGAGTGAAGAGAGTACATGGTGTGAATTTTGGGTGCGTTGGAGGGGTGGCGCCACTGTGCACGGTGGTGGCGGCGCCTAGGGTTTGGTAAATTTGAGGCGTTCCGGAGGCGTTTGAAGAAAAAGGGCACCGGATCTATGATGAGGAGGATGAGAGGAACATGTGGTGAATTTTTGGGCATCATTGGAGGTTGGCCGGCAGCGGCGGCGATTTTCGGCCGGCAGCTTAGGGCGGAGGGACGGTGGTGGTAACGCCGGTGTTATGGAGGGGGGGGTACGAGGAGGGTGAGAGATTTTTTTAGGGTTTGGGTGATTTTTGGACAATTTTATTAACTATGCCAAACGAATCTGGACCGTTGGATTGTGAGCCATGGACGGTCAAGATAAAAAACAAAACAAATGACATCGTTTTTTACTAAGGGGGGTGGGGGGCAGGCCGGATTTGGGTTGTTCAGGGCTGGCCTGGGGTCTGTTTGAGGTGGGTTTGGGGCTTTGGGCTCAATTTTGGCCCAAAATCGGGCAATCCATGAAGACCACCCTATTTCCATTAATTTCCTCTCCTTTTATTTTTAATCTCTTTTATTTATTTTTATGATATATTGTGAAATGCTAAATCAAAACTCAAAAACCAAATTGACACTAAAAATTATATTTTTTAATTTTCGAATACCCTAATTTCTAATTAAACCCAAATCAAAACGAATCGAAACTAAAAATGCAAAAGACCATTTTTGTTATTTTCTTTATTTTTCCTTAACTACTAATGAATCCTAAAATATGAAATTAAATCCTAAACAAATGCCACATGTAATTTTATATTTTCATATGAATTAAAATGCACAAATAAAAATGCAAACGATTAACAAAAACGTCATAAAAATCCACAAAATTGCAAAATAATGAAAGAAATCATTTTGATTGAATTTTGGGAATAATTCATATAGGGCAAAAATCACGTGCTCACAGCTGCCCCTCTTTGCTCAGAAACACGAAGAGTTTTTGTGTAAAGATAAGTGAGCGGAAACGAGCGATTTTTGCCTGTTTGAATATTCCGTGTGAAGCGTTTTTTGAAAGATTTGACCGCACCCTGCTTCAAAGGTTGCCTACATATCCTTGGCTAAAAAGGAATCAGGTCAGTGTAGTTCGGGAAGGTTTGGTAGCTGGGACTACTAGGAGCTGTGATTTCACTGCTATTGCTGCTGCTACTGCTCGCTGACCTCCTTATTACACCGTATCAAAATAAAAAGAAGCTAGCCTAAGCTATGATCTATGAATTACAAAAAGGTCCTATCTATGTCCTCAAACTTGCTCTTGTGTTGCCTTGAACTTGTATTCTTCCGATGGAATCCTTGTCGTTTCCTTGCATTATGATCGGATATGTTTTGCCATCCCTCCGAGGGATGCTTGACTGCTGAAATTTGAAATATATGCCTCTATTCTCTAGGCGGGCTCCTGACTGCTGACGCTTGAAAAGTATTCCCTTGTTCTCCAGGTGGG